>WJSH01008725.1:35125-64032 GCA_009757365.2 Lepidium campestre | reverse complement strand
GTTTGCTCAAATTTCATACAACATATTTACTTGATAAATTACAACATAGATCTATCGGTAATCTTCAAAGTTTATATATTTGTCAATGTACTCTAATCTGATTCGAGTTTCTTCATATTTACATGAAATTCGAAATGTAAACATAAAAATTGTTTCATTACGAGTTCTTAGATACTAATGATTAATGAGCATTTGGTCGGGCTTATTACAGTTTAATTTGGTTCCGCTTTAATTTGCAATCTTGCCTAAGTGTACTTTTTGTGAATAACACCATAGAACACATCAATACACTCCAAATCTAGGACAAATCAGTCTCACACAGTCTTCATTCATAAATGTGAAAGGGATTAGCAAACACGTGTACCATAATTAGAGGTTTTAGAAGATAATGTTTATGTTTTATTTTTTATTTTGTTATATTTTTTCTCTAGTAAATATAATTTTTAGATCCCCAACTAATTGTATGTGCCTATTTTTATTGGGAAATTGGTCTTCCATAGTTATGTTTTTATATATCTTTTAGTAATTTTGGTATTTACTAACTTAAGATTTAAATTTGATGCTTACCATCTTTGTTAATTTAAGAAAAAATTAGTTATAAGTTTAGTAAACTAGAACTTTGTTTATGACTAATATTCAATAATATCTTTTATTATAAATAACAATACCTTTATTATTATTTCTGTAAGTGTTTAAGCACTAGCATGTTTGAGCAATTTTCTTATGCACTAGGCTAATAAGGTTATTTATGACTTCAAAATTTTGCATCAATGAAATTTTAAGCACTAGCATGTTATAAACTACTTCCTCTATCTCAAATTAAATAATGTGTTAATGGGAAAAATTTGCATCAAATTATTTGATGTTTTCAATTTTTAATGTGACATTGATTACATTTTTATTTATTATGACTATTTGTATTATGCAGATTGATTTCTAATTGGTTGAATAATTATTAAAAAGAATAAAAATAATATTTTCATTTGCAAAAATCAAAAATTAAATTATTCCTTAATCTGTGTAAAAACCTTAAACATAATTTATTATGAGATAGAGAGAGTAATACATTATCCACTCTAAACTGAAAAAACAAATTCGTGCATTTTTCATCTATTTCTATTCTTCTCAAAATCTTTCGAGCAAGAGTTAATGTTAGATGGAAGTGAAACTACAACTCATAATGATATTCTGTTGAGTTTCATGCTTAATGATTAGACAAAAATCGCTTATAGGATCCAAATTAGCATATGTTTTCAACACTTGAAGGTGAAACATCAGCATAATCTTGTAAACTGCAATGAAAGATAAATTTGGAACATAGGTAATTCTATTCAAAAAACAAAAATATAACATGTTGTACCTCTTAAAGAACTGCTCATAGACAAAAAAAAAAATCTTATGGATCAATAGGATCAAACATGATGAATTGAAAAATTAATTAAAAATATATATATTTTATAAAGTTTCTATTCCAACACTCATGGTTATTATCCACCAATCAAGTAAAATGCAGAAGCACAATCTGAGTATTTCTCATTCCACAACATTGCAAAAATGATTAAAGCATTGTGCGGAGAAGAGGAATACAGAGAATTTTACAGATAAGTCAGTATTGAGATATATCAATACTAGAACATACATTATACCAAGGATAAAACTTTTAAGCCATTGTTGTTCAGTCAACTCTCTGTCTTCTTCTTCTTGCTTCTTTACTATTTCGACCACGACCACATCCATTGAAACAAGAACGAGAAGAAATAAAGAGAGAAGAGAGTGAGAGAGAAGAGTTTGAGAGGGTGAGAGAGATTACTTGTGTTTGCTCAAATTTCATACAACAGGTTTATATATTTGTCAATGTACTCTAATATGATTCGAGTTTCTTCATATTTATATGAAATTCGAAAACAGATAATCGTATCATTACGAGTGCCTTGATATTAATGACTAATGAGCATTTGGTTGAGCATATTATTACTATGGTTTGATTTAGTTTACTTTAAGATTTTCCATTTTTGGACAAGAACCTGTTGGTGTAAACCGGATTCAATTCGGTTCTAATTGATTTTGTTCGGTACAATTTAATTTGTTTCCACTTTAATTTGCAATCTTACATAAGTGCACTTTTTATGAAAAACACCATAGCACATCAATAATCCAAATTTAGGACAAATCAGTCTCACACACTCTTCATTCATAAATGTGAAAGGGATTAGCAAACACGTGTACCATAATTAGAGTTTTTAGATGATAATGTTTATGTTTCGACAAACAAACAAAAAAATATTTATGTTTTATTTATTATTTTATTATATTTTTTCTCTAGTAAATATAATTAGATTGGGAAATTCGTCTTCCACAGTTATGTTTTTATACATCTTTTAGTAATTTTGGTATTTACTAACTTAAGATTTAGATGTAATTCTTACGACCTTTTGTATTAATCTATTAGGGGGAAATTTATATAGAAAAAAAAAAATCCTTAATTTAAGGAAAAAATAGTTATAAGTTTAGTAAACTAAAATTTTATTTTTGACTAAGATTCAATAATATCTTTTATTATAAATAATAATATCTTTTTATTTACGTAAGTGTTTAAGATTGATCTTTCATTTTTGAGCAATTTTCTTATACACTAGGTTACTAAGGTTATTTATGACTTCAAGACTTGACTGACTTTCCAGCTCCAACATCTCCAAGTAACACCTGTTGAACTAAGTATAAAATCATATTAGAACATGCTGATTTCACTCGCTGATACTACAAAGGCCTTACATTCTCGTCTATAATCATGTGCAAAAACGATATGTTGGTTTTCTCATCACATTGTACTCCAGATTTGAGTTCAGCAACTTGGTGCAAGAAAGTAAGCTTGACTTTGCTTCTCATCATGTATGGACTTTCATATTCAAGATTCATAAAACTTTATAAACAAACCGATTAGAAACATTTCATAAAATACTTTATGAAATCTTATAAATCTTACAAAATTTTGTTTTATATTAATAGGGTTAGACACATAGAAGTATATTAAAAGTCTTTTTTTTTTTCTTTTGAAACACAATGTATTAAAAGTCTTCTATTTTAACAAAGTCATTACACAATACGAAAACAAAGAAGAGATAGAATTCCTGATTGAATAGATGACCGACCTACAAGAAGACGAAATCAAGCTAAAATACATCAAAATGTAACACAAAAGAGGGGAAATAAATGAATGAAAGTCAACTCAGATTTGTATATTTACACGAACAATGAATGATACTACTTGTACAAAATATATATTGTAGCAGCAAGCTCTATACCATTTGAGAAACACCTCTCCTTCTTGACACGTCATCACTTCACCAATTACTAAACAGCTAACCTTTGACACATCATCTTAATTTTCTTGAGAGCAACAAGAGGCAAAACCGAACCCTGAAACATCATTCACAACCCATGAATCAAGCTTTCCAATATGAGTATTAAAGACCTCTTTTCCAACACAACCACCATTTGCTTCTTTACATAGAATTTAATCAAAAGTTGTCCTGTTTTTAACAGATCTTTGAACAAAAGAGATCTTTTTCACCGAAAGTTTCCCTAAAACCACCGAAATTTTCATCACAAGGGCATGGGAGGTCCAAACCAAATAAGCTGAGGAACTCTAGTACAAGTAAACCAAAGCAGAGGCACAAAGCAACGAGAAAGCTACAGAAAGATCAACAAATGCAGTTACCACCAAACCCTTATCCATGATCTTACCTCCTGGCAACGCATTTTATCAGTGGAGGCACTTAAAAGATAATACCTGCAACAAGACAACTATATGGATAATACAAGGTCTGACAATTTGCTAAACACAAAATAATTGAACACGAAAACTTAAGTTATACATAGTAAAATAACAAGAAAAATCTAGACTAATATGGTAAGCTCATAAATCAATTCTAATTTCCATGGTTTCAAGCACCATAACGTTGAAAAACGGAATATATAACGAAACCCAAAAACACAATACTACTGGTAATTTGATAGCAACCAAAAGAGAAACTCACAAAAATAGCATCGTTCCCCAAAAGAAACTCATTATGATTTGATTAATTTCCTAAAATCATATAATTTGTGAGGTGATGACGTCTGAGGAAATCGCATGCGAGTCTTCAATTCCTCGTCGATTTGAAAATATCTCAGATATGAGAATCATAAGAGATTTGATTTTGATATGAATCAGAGATTCGATGAAACTGGAAAAAGAGCAAGAAGTGTTATCGTTGTTTAAAAAATTAGGTTGAGAGAAGAAAGTGGGGGAAATGGCAGGGTAACATTGACATTTTTTTGATAAAGTGTAGGGTAAGTTCGAAAAGTTATTTTTGAAAGAGTGTATAGTTGAAAGCTGAAAGGTCTTGGTAATTTTTCTATAAACTTTAGGTATATATATTTTTCAATTTACACTTATCCCATTTGAGCTTCTTCATATTATATGAAATTAGATGATGTCCCGTGCGGTTGCACGGGATTAGAATTTCTTAGATATATTTTTATGTATGTATAGTAATTTATATTTATTAATACTATTTTTAATTAATTTTAATTTGTGTTTGTTAAGATATAATAAGTTTATGTCTAGTTAAACTTATTATATTTTTATATCTAGTTGTTAAAATTATTTAAGATTAGATGAGTATTTGATTTGTAATTTTTAAACTTGTATTCTTTTAAGTTTTCAAATCCGTATTTATTTAGGGTTTTAAACTCATATTTGTTTAGGCTTTTAAACGTTAGGGATATCTGATTTACAAACTCTTAAAGTTAAAATATAAGAAATATAAATCATTGTATTAAACAATAAATAAATGTATAATTTAATAAGAATGATTTTTCATGATATTATAATAAACTTGAAAATAAACTAATTGTTAAGTAAAATTTATTTCATATTATTTACATATATATAGATACTCGAATATACTGCTTATATTTACATAACCAAAATAAGATATTAGTTGTCAATTATCTATATGGGGTAACCATCAAAATAACACTTAAATTAAAAAATCAAAATCATACAATTGTAATATTTTATGTATTTATTTTTTGGTTTTCTTAATTAAAATAACATGTTTAAAAATTTCTTTAAGTATTACTTGATTATTATTATGGAAGATTTTCTTTACATAAATAGAATAGTTTAGTAATTAATGCTCGACGTAAAAATAAATTGACAAAACTAACTTTATCAAATTTCTAGTTAAATAATTAAATTTCAGAATGACATAGTAATAGACTATATCCTTATAAAGTTATTTTTATAAAAAGTTACCTTTTATTATATAGAGGTTTCGAAATGTAAACAGAGAAGGGTTTCATCAGGAGTCCTTTGATACTAGTGATTAATGAGCATTTGGTTTATGCCCAATTTTGGTTTTGGTTTAATTTCTTTTGGGAGAAACAACTATGGTTTTGGTTTGACCTATTACTATGGTTTTGGTTTGGGTTATTACTATGGTTTGGTTTAATTTACTCTAAGATTTGCCATTTTTGGACAAAAATGTAAACCGGATTCATTTCGGTTATAATTGATTTTGTTCGGTACAGTTTAATTTGTTTCCGCTTCAATTTGCAATCCTGCCTAACTGTACTTTATATGAATAAAAATCATATATATTAATTCAAAGTGCAGGATTAAAAAATTTCTAATAAATATTATATCTTTCTTTCTGTCAACGTATATATAAAAATATTATTGTAAAGACGTAAAGAAAATCCCAATAATTTAAGAAATGGATATGCTTTTCAATAAAGTATATTCTTAAATCTTAATATACTTCTATTCAAATAAGCCATGGTCGTAGTTGACTAAGTTCATGCAAGGCCACCGCCCAAATATTAAAAAAAAAAAAATACTAATATGCAATCAAATAATTGGATTGTAAAGTCACAGACAATAACTTACATTTATTTAAATTTGAGTATAATTTATTTTTTTAAGTAAAAAAACAAAAGAGATATAGGTTTCTAATTCTTTTTATAATTAGTTTATGAATGAAAAAAGGTAATGTTGTGTGACAAATATGAATTGGTTACTAATTACTTGTATAGAAATTGATTTTATTGTAAAAAAGAAGAAAAAATTTGTCAACCAATAAATCAAATTACAAGTTGAGGCTAATGTCAAACTACAAAATATGCTTTAGAATATGAATATTCATATTTTTCCAATTACCATTAGGAATAAATAAGTAGTTTTATCCAATCATATCCAGTTCGATTTTAATATTTTTCTATAAATTTATTTCTTATATATTCCGAGTTAATTTCATATAACACCTACAATTCCTAAAGCTTTGACCAAAACACCATCCGTATTCGAGAATACAGAGAAAGATCAAGACGACGGCGTTGACGGTGGAGATTGAACCTTGCGTCACGGCGGAAAACGGCGGAGGATGGAGGATCTTCTCGATTGGATTATCTCTTTCTTATTCCTTGTTACCCTCCTCATCATTGTTATTTATCAGGTTTTTTTTCTCTCTTTATATTCATCAAATTTGCTTTGTTTTTCTGGATTTAAAGTAATTTTAATTGGTAACTAAATTTGATTTATGTAGTTGACATGTTTGGCGGATCTAGAGTTCGATCGATCAAACCCTTATGATGCATCTAAGAGAATAAACCGGATGGTTCTACCGGAATTTGGTTTACAAGGACTTCTTTGTTTATACTATCTCTTAACCGGACATTGGTTTATGGCGGTTTTGTCTTTACCTCATCTTTTCTACAACATTAGACTGTAAGTAAACATTAAACTCATAATCTTTTTAATTAATGTTTCTAAACCAACCGGTTAATTTGATAATTTGTTTTTCCGGTTTAAGATTCATGAAGAAGGATCATTTGGCAGACGTAACAGAGATATATAATACAACTAAATGGGAACAAAAGAAAAGAATTTACAAGATTTCTCATATTGCTCTCTCCATTTTTATCACATCTTATTGGTAACTTTCTTAATCTTTAAATCATTATTAATCAAATATGTTTAAGAAGCTAAATCCTAATTTGGTATTATTTTTGGTTTAAGGTTGATCCACTCAGCATTAGGAGACATCTAAGGTTGAAGAAAGCACAAGACTTCATCTTTTTTCTACTTTTAAAGAACAGATTCTTACTGCATAATGTTGACCACGAAAATCTTTTATGTAGTTCTTCATTTTTCAAGTTCATTACACAAAATCGTAAATCCAATGATGAATGAAAGATTCTTACTTTGTGACGTAGTGCATTTTGAAACAAACGAAGCAAATCCAATGTAGATGGTTGTAAACAAGAGAATCATTGATGAATTAGAAGTAGTGATGATTCTTGAAGCTCCAATTTATTTGCTATTATGATCTGGATTCAAGGCTTAGCAGTTTGATCCATTGCTTCAGCAACTACTCTGCATAACACAGTCGACTCTGAACGGGTTGCTGCTAAAATCGCTTCTTCCAATCCTTCTGGTTTCAGAAACTTCACCAGATCTTGCACTTCCGGTTTCAACCCACTTACAAATATACCTTCCAACATTTCAGCGCTCAGATTCCTAACTTTCGAAGAAAGAAACTCAAACTCATGTGTATACGTAAGCACCGACCCCGTTTGTTTCAAAGCAAAAAGCCGGTCTCTAGAAGTTCCAAGTTGGTGCTCATCTCCTTGATTCCCCAAATCCGAAGTTACATCATGCGAGTCGGAACCAAATGGTACAGAATTGGAAGAATTTACCGGTGAAACCAGACGTCGATCTTGAATCCCAGCCTCGCGAAACACATCCGGACGCGACGAAGTCGATTTTGTCAATTCTCGTAACGAATTTTCAATTGAACTCAGTCGATCATCTATCTTGGACTCCATTGTAGTAAATTTCTCCTCCATGACTGTAAAACGTTTGTTGATTGAACTATAAGCTTCTTGAAACTCAATAGTCAAGTGATTGAATCTGCCGGAAAGAGAAGATATCGATTCCTCCGTCATCTTGATATTGAAGTCGCCGATCACGAACCCAAAGGTTATAAGAAACGAACACCCTTCAATACAACTCACTAATTTTCTAACTGATTCTGAAAAACTACTCAACAAGATGTATATGTATAGTCAATCGTCTATACAAGATACTGAACTATATTAGTGTATGTAAAGTCCAGCTCATCACTGTAACCATCCATGGACATTTTTGTGAAGTTTCCAACGGATTTTATGTCATCAGAATCCAACAAATTTAATTTCTAGTTACATATTATGTCCGTCAAATTGGTAAGAAAACATTAACTAAACCGTTTTTAACAATATTAATACGTTTTTGACTAAAATCTGATTTCGAGTTACATTTTAACCGGTTAATTATATCAAATAGTCGGGTAACATTGAACCGACATGGGTATCCTGATTGATACAATTACATGCAAAACCGGAACCATGATTGATAATTATAAAGTAAGGAAACGAGATGATTCAATCCGAATTAAAAGATAGAACCAACAATAATCCTAAAAGATGGTAACTTTTGATCCTTATATTTCATGGTACTAGGCTAAGATTCTTACTTTCAGGTACTTGAAACAAACGAAGTAAATCAAATGTATTACAGAACTGTAGATGATAAAAAGAGGATCCTTGATGGCTTGATGAATTAGAAATGGTGATTCTATTGGGGGATGAAAATCTGATGATCTAGAGTCAACGCTTAGCACGTTAATCCAGTGCTCCAACAAGTATTCTGCATAAAACGGTCTTCTCCAACTCTGCTGGGTTCACCAACATCACCAGTTCTTTCAGTTCCAGTTTCAACCCATTCAAGAACCTAAAATTCATGGACATACGAAGTAGAGCTCTCAAAATGGGTTGTAACCCGCGGATCAGATCCGACCCATTCCATTATGGGACGAGTATAGGTTATACATTTATAACCCGTTTAAAAGCGAATCTCATGGGTTAGTCCATTATAACTAATAAGTTAAATGGGTAAAACTCATGGCAGATTGTGGATTACCCATTAACCCGCTAAATATCCAAACATTAGTATTAGATAACATTAACAGTATATACTGATCATTCTATATTTATAAGACAAAAACAAAAAAAGTAAACAAATAAACGAAAATAAACGAGAATGTAAAAAATGAAAAACCTTAAAGCATAAAATATTTTAAATTAATAACCCTACTTATTCCTTCTTAATCTCAATGATTCAATCAACTATGGATTCTTGAAAATAGGTAATTTTGAAGCAAATGTTCGTGACAAAATTATTTTATCTAAAATAAAACCCGCATATTGCCCGCAAAATCTGCTAAATATAATGGGTCGGGTTTGGATATATTAATGATGAACCGCGGCCTTTTCTACGGTCCAAAAAAATAAAAACCCATGACGGGACATACTTAATGGGCTGGGTTGATCCACTATGACAGCTCTAATACGAAGCCACTGATCCCGTTTGTTTCAAACCAAAAAGCCTTCGACTAAGAGTTCTTGATAGACCCAGATTTAGAGCTCAAGCAATGTAACAGTAAACAGAGAAGACAAGATTTTTTTTTTTTTGGCAATATTGATAGCCTATTTTTTTGCTATGAAAGAACAAAACAGAAAATGTGGAGAGTGGGGAAGTGGTAAACTGCATGTGGAAGACCATTTCAACCCATTATTGAAAACGCAAAATGCTGAAACAAATACAAGTCATTCAATCATCATATCTTCGGTTTGGAATTCTGGTCCGGTTAAATGCTTTTTCATGATTGAACCGGTTCTGCAATTGCTTCACTCTCTGTAACGGTGATCATATCGTCGAATCCCCAAATCCGAAGATACATAAGGCGAATCGGAACGAAATTGAACAGAATCAGAAGAGTTTACCGGTAGAATCAGATGTCGATTTTGAATCGCAGCCTCGCGAAACACCTCCGGACGGGGCGAAGTTGATTTTGTCAATTCTCTTACCAAATTTTCAATTGAACTCAATCGATCATCGATCTTAGACTCCATCGTAATGAATTTATCCTCCATAAGTCTAAAACGATTATCAATGGAACTCTGCGCCTCTCGAAACTCAGACGTTAGCTGATTGAACCTGACCCAAAGCGAAGATACCGAATCTTCCAATTCCAAAATCTTCTGATCGTTCGTCGGAACACTCTCCGCCATCTTGATAATGTTGCAGTCGCACTCACAAAGGCACAATTGATAAGAACCTGTATATATATACTCAATTGTCTATACAAAGATATTGCTTTACTCGTCTTCTTATTTAGAGAAAGATTTTAACCGGTTAATTATATCAAAAAACCGGGTAACATTGAACCGAGACATCGGTTTTCCTGATTGATATAATAACATGCAAAACCAGAACCATGGTTGATTTTAAATAAAATTTAGGAAATAAGATGATTCAATCCGAATAAAAAGATGGAAATAATTCTACATAAGACAACAATAGAACCAACAATAAGACCCTCAATCCTAAAATACTACCAATTTAGTAAAACCCTAATGTAGAAAACCAACCGGTTAACACAAAATACAAATCAAGATTGGATTTTTTTCAAGTTAAATTGACGTTAATATCAGAAGGCTTGTTTCTTGGCTCAGAAGCTAAAGAACTCTGCCATGTATTATTAACCGGAAGAGACGACACTGAATGAATTGTCCGGTGATCAGCTGCACTAGAGATCGGAATCGCAGCCGTTGGACTTGACGACATGAACTCGTGTTTGTTCTTTTTCGTTTTCTGTTCTTGTTGATCTGTTCCGGCCAAAAAACTTCCTACAACCACCTGTAAATTCAAACAGAGGTCTCAGATTTGAATCTTGCCTTAACGAGTTCTTAGCTTAAGCTTCGGAATCTTAATTACCTGAACCGGACTCGCGGCTACTAGTAAACCGGCGACGCCACCACCTAAGACACGACCATCAGGACTGGCTAGAGAGACACTCATTCCTCCGGTTCTACTTCGAGTTCCATCTGAGTCATTAGGCATGAATGAGCCGGACAATGACAATATCTCAAACCGACCCTGAAAAATCAAAACTATAAAACATCAAGATTGATCTTAAACCATCAACAGAATAGGATTGGTTGATTAATGAAATCAAACCACACACTTCATATGTTAATGTGCCTCCGGAAGAATCAGGCTGACGAAGTGTAACACTTGAAATAACACCATTTGCTGATAGAACACAAATCGCACGAGGTCCTTGTTGTGAAAACGAGATTATCTTCATTGTTACATCCTAAATTGTTTCAACATACAATCACTCAAACCTCGAAATAAAATCAAACATAATATAAACCGGATTAGAAAGAGTTCCGATGAACTTACCTCGCCGGAGTTAACTGTGATTACATGTGGTGTGAAATTACCACCGACGGAGCAAGGAACCCATTCACCTAAACATATACAAGTGTTCAACTTTCATTAATTTATTTGTACTTAAAGACTAAAACTAAGCATAGAATTTTCTGTCCTTGTAACCAAGTATAAAAATGTGTAATTTTGACCAACATGATTTTTAAAACAAATTCAAACAATTACATAGAAAAACTCAATCCATAATTCAAAAATCACTTTCTAAAACCCTTTCGAATCCTGATGGCAGAGCTACTAGCTAAGTCAACTAAACTACCAGACTGACCGAGAAGAAGAATTAGTTCATAATTTGAAATTTAACGTATAAAAATTGTTAATGATGTTGCATTAAACAAGTGACAAAAGAATCAAGAACATGACTTATATGTGTAGATACTTATAATAATAAGACACATCCATAACCATTAAACATAGATAAATTAAACATAGATCCAAAACAGAGAAGAGATCTGTCTTAACTTAAAGGTCCCACTTAAATTAAAACATCCATAAAAATGTAATTTTTACAAAAATTAAAACCCAGAAACTCTCTTGTTTCTTTCGTTGTCAACATGTGAAACAAAAAAAATTAGTTTTTTTTATAATAATAATAATAATTAACTTGCTGAATTAAATAGAAACAGAGAAGAAGAAGAAAACAGAGCAAAGAAGAAATAATTACCCAAATTCTCAACTTGTTGATGATGATACTTAGTTCTGTTAAAAGAATTTGTTGGTTTAACTTTGCTTCGTTTCTCAGAGGCGGAGAAATCAATGACGTGTGAACTTTGCGGCGGCGCCGGCGCCGACGAAATCGGTTTCGGAGATAAAGCCACAACTCCCCCATCTGGTCCATACTTTCTTGGCCGTCCACGCTTCTTTTTCATTGGTCCACCGGAAACACTTTCCATCACCGCCGTTGTTGTAATCGCCGTCGAAATTTGCGGCGGTGGAGCTGTGTAATGAGTAGACGGTTGTGGTGGTGGAGGAGGAGGAGCGACGGAGGAAGTGGGAGATGGATTTGAGGTTTCTGATCTCGGAGCTACGTGGAAATCTGACGGCGCGTGGGATTCAACCACCGTTATACCACCGCCGTTACCGGCGATTGATCTAACAACTTCTCCGGTAGACTCCATATCTATAACCATTACTTATTTTGAATTTTTTCTTAATTTTTTCAACAACTCATGTAAAATCTTGAAGTTTGATTAAAAGATAAACAAAGGAGTTAAAAACAGAGTTGAGATTAAGAACACAAATTTAAAAGAAATAAAATGAAGTTATAGAACAAGAAAATCAAACTGAAAATATAAGAACTCAGTTATTTTTTTGATAAAAAAGAAAAGAAAATTATTGGTAAGAACAGAGCTGGGAAAATTAGGAAAATGTTAGAGAGGAAAGTAAGAGAAAATAGATTTATTTATGCTCTGTGATTTAGATGAAAATAAGCTATATATAAAATAAAATTTAGAAATGTTGATATTAAAAAAATGGAATTTTATCTTTCTTTTTTTAAAGAATGAGTTTATTTATATTGTAAGATTTGTTTCATGCTTTCAGCTAATTTCCATCGTAACTTTTTCTATGTCTGTCTATTTCTTTATTTTAATATTGAATAAATAAAATAATGAGAAAAGGAAATGTTTAATTGCGTGTATATATATAAATGGATTTATATATTAACTTTTTTTTTGGGAATATATAGATATTCGTGTTTTTAGCTGGAATCCGATGGGAAGAGATTAATAAACGAAAAAGGTAATTAAATAAAAAATAAAGTGGGTATAATAAATTCATTTATTAATAAAAACAATTCTAAAAAAAGACAGAGATGGCCTGCCTTGCCTATATTGTTTTCTTTTAAAATAATAATATAATTTTCATGCCTATATATATATATATTATTTTTTTGTCACCAATATTTAATTTTTAAATACTCATTTTTTCAAAGGAAAAATACTTTTTCATGAATTAAATAATCGGCATTTGGAGTAAAGGACAAGTAAAACTTGGCTGCTAAAATCATAAATAATTAATTTAAATTGGAAATCATTTCAATTTATCTAACATTTATAATTAAAGAAAGCCAATGGCAAGAATGACAATTACATTTTTATTCAAAAAAAAACATGACAATTATATAAGGTCAGCAAATCATATCACATCTCAGAAATAAATAAATATAAATCATCGTCAATAGTATTATAATAAATTAAAAAGTGAATTTGGTGATAATACATAAATTTCTTAAAAAAATTTTAAATTAGTTATCTCTTATATGTCTGTCATAGACAAAATTACTTAAATACCCCTATACAAGTTAAGTTGATTAAAATAATGAGAAATTGTGTAAGATACACCTAAGATAAGTAATTGTATTCACAACAAATATTACACATGTAACTATATTGATACACATGTATTGTTACACATGTAACTATATTGAAATATCCGACCATCTACGTGAACGTGATGTGTAGCATGACCAATATGCTATTGATTTGTGAAGATATAATACATGTGTATTGTATTGTGTAGCACATTACTAAACCTTGTAAGAGTATAATAATATTGTTATGTCAACACAAATCATTTAGAATGTGCATTGTGCGATGAAGAGTATGAGAGTGATGATATAGTACATGTGTATTGTATTGTGTAGCACATTATTAAACCTTGTAAGGGTGTACTAATATTGTTATGTCAACACAAATCATTTGGGATATGCATTGTGCGATGAGGAGTATGAGAGTGATGATATAGTACATGTGTATTGTATTGTGTAGCACATTACTAAACCTTGTAAGAGTGTACTAATATTGTTATGTTAACACAAATCATTTGGGATGTGCATTGTGGGATGATGAGAAGTATGTGAGTAATGATATCGTATATGTGTATTGTATTGTGTAGCACAAAACTAAACCTTATAAGGGTATACTAATATTGTTATCTCAACACAAATCATTTAGGATATGCATTGTGCGATGAGGAGTATGAGAGTGATGATATTGTACATGTATATTGTATTGTGTAGCACGTTACTAAACCTTGTAAGGGTGTACTAATATTGTTATGTCAACACAAATCATTTGGATGTGCATTGTGTGATGAGGAGTATAAAAGTGATGATATATTTGTAGGGTGCTACTGATATAAGAGAGATGATACTTAATTATATACAAACAAGACAATATACGTAAGAAAAATGATACTCTTTTTTAGACATGTAAGTAAACTGAGAAGAGTGGACATGTAAGTTACATGATAGACATATCTAAATGGGAAAGAAAATCCAAACAAAAATAGATGGATGACAAACAAAACAAATTCGAAACTGGAACACAACTACGAAAACAAAAACAAAATCAAATTAACTCTGCAATTAAAGGGAAATCTACGACGCCTAAACCTTAACTCTAAAAAGGGGAAACTTGAAATTGAATATGACATATACAACAAAATAAATTAAACTTCGAGCAATAAAACTTAAAGATGGAAAAAAGGACTAAACAGACATAAGATTTCATCTTCCTTGAGAACTTACCAAAAAAGAAACTTCTGCCAGATGAACTAAAAAAATGATAAAGCTTGAGACTAGTTGGAGAAATAATGTGTGTGCTTTTAAAATAACTGCTAGAGAGAATGCTAAATTCAAAAGTTGGCTCTACTAAAATGGAAGCGTGAAGGATTAATATTTGACAGAAAATATATGCATAGATTTAGAGTGAAGATTACTTAGATTTGTAGGGGTAATTTTGTCTGAAAAAGTGAACAGGTCCCTATGTGAGAGAATGTTGTTAAAAAATTAATTTATGAAAAACTTATATCTACTCACTCAAGTTACTTTAAATTAAAATTGCCAATTTTAAAAAATTTCTTTCCACTTGATCCATTTGTTTCATATGTAATGGCAAACACATAGCCCAAAATTCTTTCCATTGTACATATCATGACAGAAAGGTAACCGATGATATGATATATGGAGTCAAATGAATAAAGAGTTGTTGATATATAATATATAGTTTAGGTAAACTATATTTAGGACGAACTACATATTTTTTTGTCAACAGTTGGATCGAAAAAACCTTATCAGTAACTCAAATCTTACTTTTAAATTTTCTTTTAATCTGCCACTTGTGATGAAGAAAAATCGAACTTTTGATGCTACAATAATTAGATGTGTCATCTAAACCACCATACATAGAACTCGGCAACTAACTACTTCAATGTTTTAAAAACTGCTCCAAAACAAAAACTACTTCAAGGATCATCTATCAATTGGTCATCGTATGAGAGCTTGGGGTTGATGCAGTTCTGCGTTTTCTGTGGAGAAGGAGATGAAACCCAAGATCATTTGCTTGCCCATACAATTTCACCGTTTGAATGGATTTGTGCAGGAAATTGCTTCAGCGTCAAAATTCTCCTAACTAGTTGGACACTATCCCGACCATTCCCTCTACCTCTCGAGGGTTGCATGATCGTATACTCTTGAAGCTAGCATTTCAATCAGCCATCTATTGCTTATGGCGAGAGCAAAATGCACAAATTCATGGGAGCTCTTGAAAAGATTCGACTACTCTTACTAGGGAGATTGACAAGACTATTCGCAATCGGATTTCCTCATTGCATTATAGTCCTCTACACCGACTAGCCAATTTGCTTCAACATTGGTTTGATGTTAGGATACCTTAATTCTTTATTCATTTGGTATGAATTTTTATTTCATCTACTGCTCCCATTTGTATATAATATTTTTTTGTTGATCAATAAACTTCACATTTCCAAAAGAAAAAAAATCTATTTGATTCAAAGTTTGAGTTTAGCTGCAGACATAGATGCTCATAACAACTTTTGAGTATATCATGCTTTCGAAGTTATTTTTTATTTAGATTTTGTTTCCATTGTTTTGTATTTTATTTATTTTTTCACCATGTTGTTGTTTGTTTTTAACTAGATTTTCATATTTTTTTCTGCTTATAGTATATATTTATAAAATTTGTAGAAAAACAAAAATAATAATTTAATAATTTAAATTTTTACCAAAAGAAAAAGAAAATCACCAGATGTGCTCATTTCGATAGTGGGTCAATAATTTTTTTTTTTTTTTGTTAAAGTCAATAACTTTTTTTTTTAAGAAAAGAAACCTTTGAATAATAAATTTGATGAGGAGAGATGAGTTAGTTTGAGGTAGTTCAGTTATGGCAGTGAAAAATATCTGATATGTATCACATGCACCATTGTTGCATTTAAGTTTATGTCTGAGTTAAAAATTTATATATATTTGAATTTTAGTAATATTTTATTTGATTACATATAACATTTTGATGTGTTAACTGTTAACCCTTATATATACTTATATATTTATAGAATATATAAAATATTTAATAGTTTCATTTTCTATGAGTTCGAAGTCGTATATTATGACAATAACATTCACACAAACCACTATGCTAATGCTATATATCATAGTCAGCTATAATATATGTTATAATTATATTGAATGGTTATGATGTTGTATACTTATATTGTTTTGAAGTGGCTATGTTATGTATTATTTCTATTGTATCATTCTAATTAATGCCATTATAATTTATTATACATTTTTATAAAATTTTAGTTATGAAAATATTATGTTAACAATAAAAATTTATGTAAAAAATGCAAAACAAGTAAAATTACACCCATGACTTTTCTCATTTTTTCAAGCTTTATTATGAAAATTACTAATGGACTTTTTGCTTCTTTATAATCTGTATATTTTCAAGTAGTTACTCATATATATTATCAGGCAAATATTAAAATTGTGAGAACCATATGAAAAAAAAATGTTAAGTTTTGAAACTATCTTATTTTTTTGAAAACAGAGAAAATCTCAAACAAAAATCCAGATCGATTCTTCAAAATTTATACAAATTTGGGTTTTCTTTTATTATTAAAAATGTGTAAAACATTCTAATTTTGTTTAAGAAATACTAGATTCTAACCGATGCAGGAGCACAAAATAATATTTTAATTTAAAATCATAAGATAGTTATCGTAATTATCTAATATTCAATGACATGTAATTATCAAATAGATCATAATTATTAAATATTTTGTGATATTAAATAACAAATATATTATTATCAAATTACATGTAATGAACGAATATCAATGATCCGTATTTTTATTATTAAATATTAAATATTAAATATTTATATAGTAATTAATTTATATTCCAATTACTCTTATATTATTTTTTAATAATTTTTTGGTTTTATAAAAATTTTATGACCCATGTTTTTTTATTACTCATATAACCTCATAAAATATATATATGCACTAAAACTCATATTTATTTTTGTGAAATACCAATTTTTTCTGACTGGTTTTCATATACAATTTTTATCGTATTACTTTTTTTATATACAAAACTATTTATATAATATTTTCTTATTTTTGAAATATGTGCTTGTATAGGAGTTATATATACTCATAAAGTAAACATATATCTTATAAATTAATATTATAAATATTTATATGTATATATAAAAAAAACTAATGCACTGTAATATGAATTGTTTTATAATATATATGATCGTTTACGATTTGTCGTATTATTATTTTTGTTTATAATAGTACCTATATTTATATATAATATGCACATATTTTATATTCATAATTTTTTATATGTTGAACAATATATGTTCGTTTTCAAAAATTTAAAACATAACATATGTATAAAAAAATCTAAAATTTTTCATAAATTTTTGTGACTTAATTTTTAAATTTATTTTATTAAAATATGATAAAATAAAGTAAGAGAGAAAATAATTATTAAAAATATATCAAATATTCTAGTAGATATGATTGGTTATTAAAGATATGATGTGATATAGATCTAAATGTTAACTTAATAAGTTTTTTGATTTATTTGTAACTAATTTTTTTATGACGAGTTTATAAATATAATCTTTTACAAATTCAACTTTGTTGTCTTAAAAAGATTCTCTGTTAATAGTATAAATTAATATAAAAGACTGAACACTTTTAAAAATTGCTTTATAGTACTTTTTAACTACATAAATCAAAATTTCTTTTAAGTTTTAGGTAAAATTATTGTAACAAAAATTTTCAAAATTCAAATTCTTTTTTTTTTTACCAAATTACTTTTTACTACTATTTAATATAGTTTCGTATATTTGTGGTAATCCAAAAATCATTTTTTATAATAATTTTTTGAGTTTATTACGAAATTGGAGACTTTGTAAGTGGACATTTTCAAAACAGGGACTAAGTAATTTGTGGTCCTAAATTAGTAAGTGAATGGACGAATTTACCCATGAAGCTGATTAGCAAGAAAGCATGTGGGTTTGGGTTTGAGGCTTTGTGTGGCACATGAGCTGCACTATTGAGAGGAGCATGAGCGGAAAAATGGAGAATAAGTTGGGTCTAGCGACTGTTCATATCTCGAAAACTAAAACGTGATTAGGGTTGTGGATGAAAGAAGACATTATTAAATTGGAAGTGTTGGCTACAATATTGTAGTAGAGAAAACGAAAGCAGACGGAGGATTGCATTTTCGGTTGTTTCCTTGACGAACAAGAGGAAGCGATTAAGCGGAGAAAATAGTATCTCTGAAACGCACATTCTGAATAAGGTAAGGATTGTCAAACTTCATCTTTATCTGGGTGTCGACATTCGTTGTGTGATATAGGTTTTAATGGAACTGAGTAGGTTGTTAGAGTGTTACAGCTTACAAACAATGCTTTCTTAAAGCTGTGATGTCGATGTACTTATCCTTTTCCGTAATCGTAGGAGATGGAATGTGCGGTTCTGATAATACCTGGGGAGTGAGAGTGCTCAATAATGGGGCTGTAGGAGTTTCTTATGTCGAAGGTGCACATGGCGCAATGTATTTACATAGATAAGGGCATGAAATTTTCTGAACTGAAAGAGTACATTGCGAGAGAGTTCAACGCAGACACAACGCACACCGAACCAAAGCTAGCTTACTTGGTTCCAACGTAGCTCTCTGTCTTCTCAACAGGGATAACACCACCTACAGCAATTAAAAATGACGAGACGCTTCAAACCTTCTTTTGCATCCGAGAAGAGAACAGGGGCATGAACATCATGGTCTCATTTGAAGTAAGATCTGAAGGAGGAGTCTCTGATCAATGTTGTACGCAGACAAGAAACATCCAGAAGGACAATAATGTTGGTCCAGGGAGAGAGGCAATAACGAGAATGACTTCAAAACATGGTGGTGAGAAACAGAGAAGGCCGTGGGAGAAGTGGGGCAGTGTAACAAAGGAACAAAAAAGGAAAACTGGTTTGCATTGGAGGCTGACGTGATTCGACTTGGAGACAGAACTCCAACAATGACACCTCCAGAGAGTCAGGGAATGAAAAACATCGTTCCAGTAGTGAATGCTGAGACTGAGAGAGCAAGAAAAATGGAAGGAAGTGGGAAAATGGGAGCATTAACAGCCATGTATCACCACAAAATGGTGGAAGAGGCACTGACGATAGGGAGAAGTGATAACAAAGCAGCCGAAGAGGAACAAGGGAAAAGCAAAGAGAAAATTGGTGAAATTGAAGAAGATGTTTGCAAAAATACAGAGCAGGAGGATGCAGAGTTTACAGCATAGAGCAATTTAATAAACCAAGAGTGGGTAGTCCAAGAGAGAGAATATGCTGCAGAGATGGGAGAAGAAAGAAAGAGCATATCAAGAGAATGTCGAGTTGACAGAACAAATAACTGTTGCCGTAATATAAGGAAGGATGTGAGCGACATTGAAGGAGATGAGTCTAGAAGGTCGAGAACTGGTGAGGAAGTGATGGTGGATGAAGTATTAGGCATTCAACAAGGCATCCAAGAGAGTTGGATGGTGAGAGACAGGAAAGGGAAAAAGAGAGTTGTAGATGTTGCAGTGGAGACGCCACAGTATAAACTTGGTGAAAGAGTTGATGATGAAGACTACATTATATGGAGCAATTTAGTCAGCCAAGAATATAATTTACTGCAGACAACAAATGAAGGAGACAAAGGGGAAACATCCCGAAGCAAGGGTGAAGAGATAGTCCAGATATCCCAAAGCACTAGGATGTTTACTGCACCAGACACTAGAGAGGAAGGAATGGAGGTTGAATGCTTTAATTGTGATAAAGAGATGCAACCAACACAGGACTGCCCTCCATGTCTTGGTGCGCCAATGTTAAACGCAGGGGAGATGGAGATTAGAGGGTACAATAATGATAATGATGCAATCTACATTGGGAGAATTTTTAAAAGCAAAGCTGAGATGCAGACAATATTAGCTATATATGCAATCAAGAGGTTGTTCACATTCAAGCAAACAAGATCTGACAAGAGGCGAATAATAGTTGAGTGTCAAAACCAAAATTGCAGGTGGAGAGTGTATGGACATCTACTTCCAGGGAGTTCAAAGAAGATGGAAGTACGCACAACAACACTAACACACACCTGTGAAATATCAACACGGAAGAATTATGGAAAGAAAGCTTCTTGCAAGGTCATTGCACAGATGTTGAAAGCAAAATACGCAAATGGAGAAAAAGGACCTAGAGGTGTTGAAATTCCTGCAATTGTGTTTGAACAGCTACAAGTCTCAATATCTTACATGAAAGCATGGTACACAAAGAAAAAGGCAGTAACACAGGCAAGAGGCAGTGCGGAAGGGATCTACGCGCTTCTCAACAGCTACTTAATGCAGTTAAGGCAAAGTAATCCAGGAACATTGACTACAATTGAAACGTGAAATGCAGGGATAGGGAGATCAAAATTTAAATACATTTTCTTTCCTTTTGGTGCATGTATTGAGGCAAGGAAGTTTATGCGGAACGTTGTCCTTGTTGACGCAACCACAATCAAGGCAAAAATTCAAAAGGTGTTTGTTAATGGCAAGTTTCCAAGATGAAAACTTTCAAATTATGCCTTTAGCGTTTAGAGTGGTTGACAGTGAAAATGATCAGGCGTGGACTTGGTTCTTCAGCCATTTGAGAACAATAGTCCCAAACTCCTATGATTTAGTGTTTGTCTCAGACAGACACAATTCTATTTACGCAGCTCTGCGAACAGTTTAGCTTGAGGTAAAGCATGGAGCATGTGTTGTCCACCTGATAAGAAACGTCAAGAGCAGATTGAGCAAGGTGAAAGGGTTAGCGTATTTGGTTTCAAAAGCAGCACATGCCTTTACAATAGCAGAATTTAGGAAGAAATTTGAAAAAATAGATAGCCGAAGCCGAGAGTGTGCAAACTACATAAGAGGTGTTGGCATATCACATTGGAACAGAGTTTACTTCCAAGGCAGAAGGTACAATTTAATGAGCAGTAATGAAGCAGAGAGCCTGAATGCAGCAGTAGGAAAAGCATTAGAATTTCCAATTGTTTCAATGGTGGAATCAATTTGAATGATGCTCATGAGGTGGTTCTATACAAGAAGGACAAAAGCAAGCAAACATCATAGTGCTTTCACCCATGAGGTGGACAAAATCTTGATGACGAAACTAACTGAGGCATTAAATTTGATTGTTCACCATGTGAATACCAACATCTACCAAGTAAACAACAAGAATGGAGAAACCTTCACTGTTGACATTGAGAGGAAATTATGCACTTGTAGAGTTTTTGAGACAATTGGAATTCCATGTGCACACGCAGTAGCAGCAGCACGAGCTGATGATCATCCAATATAATCATTGGTAAACTCGTTCTACAGTGTTGAAATGTGGAAAAAAGCATATGAAGTCGTAGTGATGTTAGTGCCAACACGAGGTCAAGTTGACATTCCTGAAACCCAGAATACACAACTCCTTCCTCTAGAGACAAGGCAATCATTAGGCCGCCCGAGGAAAAGAAGGATTGCATCAGTTGGTGAAACACATGTATGACGTAAAAGAGACAGGATAAAAGAGGAGAATAACGATTCACTTAACTGAGTAACATTACCTTTGCAGATATGGAGAAATGTGAGAGTGACCCCAAAGAAGTGCTCAAGATGTAAGCAATCTGGTCACAACAAGCAGACATGCAACACCGCTCTTCTGTGAGGTGCGTTATAAAAAGAATTTGAATAGTAAAACAAATGCAACAAGAAAATATTGAATGAATGAAAACTTTGCAGAGCGGGAGGGAAGTCTTTTGTTGGTGTAAATACGGAATATGTGACAAGAGGAAGAAGATGAACATTTTCCCTTCTGTAAGATAACATCAACTCCTTAGAAGAAGAACGGAAGTAATGTTTTGGATATGGACAAATGACAATGATAGTGAATAGGAAATTCACGTGGAAGCTAGAAAGTATGATATATGTATTGAAGTAAATGAACACCGATGAAAATGATGGTGTTAGTTGAGATGTATTAAGTATATGCACGACTTTTTTAGCAAGAATCAAATGGCAAGTGGAAGTAATGATGAATACAATGTAATATAAACAAAAAAAGGTAGATAAATGTTGAATCTGTGCAGAACATCCAACTCCCAACCACAAAATATTTTGAAAGCACACATGGAAATACTGTGAGATGGCTAGACATCAGAAATGAAGTGATGCAACAACACAAATAAAATTAAAAGACGAAAAATAGGAAGGCACATGCGTTGCTGCCATTAGTCGAGTGAGTAATGAGGGTTAGTATGAAACGTTAAGAGTCATTTACCTTTAAAAGCATTGAAGAGAATGAAAAGGCCAAACAAAAAAAGAGAACGAAAATGAGTTTCCTCCCACAAGGCATATTTGTTAACATACTGCGAAGAGTAAGACGCAACGGCTTCAAAGGCCTACAACCCTTCATCAATGGTTCCAAAGCTACGAGCGACGCATCTATGGAAGATGAAGTTCTGAAAGATGTGAAGATTGACGAGTTTATCTTCGTAAGTAGTCTAGCAAATGAAGATTCTGCGTACTGTAAATTTTTCCTCCTCTATTTCGATGCAGGTAACACAACAGCAATGTACATGGAAGACTTACGATGTTTGGTACTTTTTGGCCTCTCTAACCACATCCTGTGGTTACTAAAATCCGCTGAGGAAGATCTTGTGTATGCCAAATTTGCATATAGAATCTTTTATATCTGCTCTGGGTTTTATGAAGCAGGTATGGACGCGCTACGAGACCTATACCCAAAATTCAACAACTTGCGTGAGGTTCTTGAAGTGGCTGACATAGAACCCCACCGACGACGAATCTACCGACGAATATACCGCTACCCATTTGGAGACATACTTGTTTGTGTTCATTATGGGGCATGCAATCGGGATGATGTTTGCTTTGAGTGCCTTGGTTACTTCTACTCTAGACGAGTTTGCCACCTCTACTAAATGAAGCTTACAATAGACATCATTTCAATGTAATATATTCTGTCAACGTAAGTAAGAACTAGGAGGTGTAATATCTTCTATAAAAAGGACAACCACCTTCACCTTGTGTAATAACTCTATGTATAAATGTTTGAATGCTTAATGTTAAAATTGCAGCCGTGCTTAATATAGTGAACTACAAAATAAGAAAAATCAGGAAGAAGAACATGTAATGTCTGCAACACAAAGCAGAAATTCCCCAGGGTATCTAAGGTTCATGTTTAAAAGTTTGAAAATATAGAAGGAGGTTTCAATTCAGAAGCCAAAACACATTTGCAGTGAAGACTTAATTGAATACCATGGCGAAGTATAAAAACTGATGTAATGTTAATGACATTGTAGGGGAACATAAAAAAGAAAAAAAAGAATGCCATTGGGAAGAACAACCGAAATGAAACATAGAGCGAACTATGTAAGCTACGTTTAGAAGAGAAAAGTAATGGAAAAGCAACAACATGCCAAAGGACTAAGCGTTCTAACAGACACAAAACACAACAATAAAGATAACCAACTACACCTTCCCATAGAACTTTTCATACACCGTCAATGCATATTCTATACGCAGATTATTCACCATTGGCTCAGTTATATCCTCCATCCGTTCATACAACATGTCATGCGCATGCAACTTGATAAGTTTCACTGAAAATAGGCTCCAATCACCCGAGCGACTATTTTGTGGCACCCGAGAGAGACGTGAGTAAGAGAACTTGGTCAACTGAAGGTCACTAAAGTCGGCAGGATCACAGCAACACGTAATAACATATAGAAGCATCTTACACACTGGGGACATCAAGGAAACCACCTTGCGCGCAGACGTTAACGAAAGAAAAGGGTCAATGATGTCAATATGACATATGTCCAGACAGATAACCAAAACAACCCATTGCCGGTTACCCCAATTCATCGCTGAATAAACTGTCTGTATCAAACGGTGACAAGAGAAAATTTGGTCATTCGCAGTCTGGACCCAAGCTCGGTAGTCAGAGACTAAGAGAGTAGTGAGAAGTCAGTCATTAATGACACAATGTTT
Source organism: Lepidium campestre (assembly GCA_009757365.2). Classification (NCBI taxonomy): domain Eukaryota; kingdom Viridiplantae; phylum Streptophyta; class Magnoliopsida; order Brassicales; family Brassicaceae; genus Lepidium; species Lepidium campestre. The sequence continues at coordinate 39,267 of WJSH01008725.1, read as the reverse complement.
CTTTGACAGGAAGGAACCATGTCTGACCCACAAGACCCTAAGCATTAAGTTCATGTGATGCGGGCAAAAAAGAAAACAAAAACAGAACGAGAAATTATAGTGCAGAAGGAAAAGAAGGAGAACAGAGTGAGAAACTAATCCAGAATAAATGAAAAACATAAAAACTGGAAAGCAGAAAGAAATCTGAAAGAAGTAAAGACTCACAGTGGTTGAAACCCAATGACATGGTATGAACAGATCAGAGAAAAAGGATGGTGACGCATGGTATCCATCCATATCATACCCCCTACACAGGAAAACTTCAAACGTAAACAGCATTGCACATTAGATACATATACCTCCGAAAACAAACACACACTGTGATTAATACCTGTCACCATGCGCATAAATAACCTCCTGAAATTTAACAATAATTGCGGCAGATATAACAGGAAAATAAGTTGACTCTTGAGAACCATGCAACGACAAAGGCACTCGCTTCCGCACACCAGAGTCCACATGCTTTGTAAGAGCATGACGAGCCAGCTTGTGGTCAGGAATTCTAGTAGACGATAATGTTTGTTTAGATGAAACAAGTTGAGGATCAACACGTGGTGACAACGCATTGGAAGAGACATTTAAAACATCCGGTGGTATGACAAACTGGGAGAGAGGGTCAGGATGCTCGACTTGGTCAACCTAAAAACAAAAAAAAAAACATAATTAATAAGGGAACGCAAAAAATGACAAGGAGATCAGAGAAGAGAAGAAGAGAGTTCGTAGAAGGAATAATAGAAAGAACAACCTCTTGACAGATAATGCGTTTAAGAGATGTTGCATATTCAAGTTCAGATGTATTGCACCTATGCTGACGAAGAGGAGCCTAAAAGAAGAAATAAAGGCAACAAAGTTAGGAAAGCAATAAACGGACGTAAGATAAAAAGAGAAAACAAAGGAAGTGAAAGGCATAACCTGAGAAGAGCACAACAGGGGAGGGACAACAGGCGGATCAGTAAAGAACGACGGTTTAGTCTCATGAACAACACCACACTTTCACAGAAACAATAATCAAAATAAGTAGGAAAAGAGAAAGAAAAACCAAAGAAGCAGAACAACAGTACAGCTTCGCATAATAGAACTTTTACATACCTGATCAATACCAAAAGTAGGAACATCATAAGAATCGTGAGGCACGTCATTTGGAGGGTTAAAACAGCCTCCACTGTCAGCAACAATTGGACGCATTCCCTGGCTCAAAAAGTTAAAAAAACAGAGTAGTTAATAATAATACAAACCAGAATCAGAGAAGGAATTAGAGCAGTTGAAAAGGAAACAAATAAGCAGCTCAAACCTCATGACGAAAAGGTGAACCATCTTGAGATATCACAAGATTTGCAAGCTTTGTTTTCCCCTGCGAGAAATACATATAGAAATAAAAAAGCTGAGAATATTTAATAAAGTCTACAATTGGTAAGATACATTATAGGTAAAGTAATGAAAACATAGTCCGTATTAGCAACCTTTCCTTGTGGCTCACAATTGCTTGTCTCCCCCCTCTCACATGGACCAGACGGAGTCGCAGAGAAAAAGGAGACTTGCGGTAACAAATGAAGTGGACCCTTCTCCACACCAAATAGTCTATCAGATAGCATCTTTTTGATGTCATTCACAATGTCCCTCCACAGTTGCTCGAAGTGAAATAGATGAGCTGCCTTGAGCTGAAGAACTTCTAACCTCAACTGAGAGACCTCGTCATTAACAGGAGGCGTTGGAGAACACTTTGCAGAAGAGGACGAAGTAACATCAAATTTCACAGCAGGAACAAAAGTAGCTCATATCGAAGGACTTCCAACACTATGAGACAACAGAGTAGACGAAGGACATCCCACAAACCAATCTCCAACTGAGAATTTATACCCAGATTCAAGTAATCGCAGCATTGTTGCGACCTTTTTATCTTCCCCACCAGAAGACTCCAGCTTACCCTCCAAAGTAAACGGTTGGAGGACATGCATGTCAAAATAACGAATTAGCACATCCTGAGTAGTTGAGAACATATGAACAAAAACCCTAAAATAAACAACTCACGCTCGCCCGCTTCTCAACCTCCAATAGAGTGTCGTTATGGAATGCTTTCAATAAAGGCAAAGACCAAAATCGCTGCTGAAGGAATGTTGCATCAAAGTCTTCACCACGCACTGAATGCAACAACTGTGGGACTGCATGGAAATCAAAAAGCTGTATAACCACATGGAACCCATGGATTGTTATAGAAGCCTGATAGAGCTTCTTCTTTAAGACTATTGACGCCTCAACATCAGCAGAAGCTCTAACTAGTTGAAGAGTCCGGTGAAAGGACAACCTCCCCTAAGGGTATGAGAAGAAGACATCAAGGTCTTTGACCATCTCGACCACCCAAGATGAGGGTTTGACTGGATGTGTATCAGATTTAAGAATCCCATCCACTATTACAATTAAAGCCAAATGCAACTTCCTCCAAGAAGGCATAGACCGGTCAACTTTCAGTAGTCGAACCAAATCCTCAATTCTAACCTTTTTGACAGGACCAAGTAAAGCATACCAAAATGAAAGAGTAACAACCACCTCACCATCTGATCCAGTAATAGGTTTTTCCTTCGGATACGGACCACAACTGAGACCAGTAATGCGTATAAACTCAAAGTAGCTCTCAAAGTAACCCTTCCAGAGAGAGAGCACTGCCTAACAGGCAGTGAGAAAAGACCACAAAAGGGGGAAGACAAAAGAACCTTCAGCTCAGACGTCCCTTGCAAGATATCCAAGATGTCAATGAGATACTCAACTCTTGAGTAGAAATTCATCCTCCCTCGAGAAGGATACAAAGGAGATGTAAAAAGCGGTTACGGCAATGAGACATTAAGAGTCCGTAGAATATATGTGGTATAACGTTAAAATTTGAGGTACAACAGAAAAGTACGAAAAGAAGAAAGGGCGTAAACTTAGGGAATTACCAGAAGTTTTTGTAACACAATGAGACTTCGAAGTCCCACCTCCATCACACTGACCTGAACATCAAACGTACACCCACTTCACATCAGACAGAGCATAGTGAAGTGAAGAAATTATGGACCAAAGGGAACAACTCGGATAAACAAGCAACTAGAGAAAGGAGTCACAAAAAACCTCAGGCAAGCGAAATACAAATGTCAGCAAGGGAACCAGTGGTCAAACAAAAAAGAAAACAGAAGGAGATCTAAACGAGTTATCCAACACACAGAGCTTGCAAGATTAGAAAATAGATGTAGACATTACAGTGGGAATGCGAAAAAGAGAAAAGGAAAACGATGGTAGGATTTCAACATCGTCATTTTAAAAAAGAAGAAGGAACAAGAAACACAAAGAGACGGAAAGGTAGCCAATAAATATCGAAGCTGGAGTATCTGACCTTACAATGAAAACATTGTAAGATAGGAGCAAGAACAAGAGCAACTGCGAAGGAAAGCAAATGAAATCGACAATCGGAATAATAGTAAGCAAAGGGAGATAAGGTAAGACAAGGAAAACAAGGCAGTAACCAAAGTCGAACAATTGTCTAAATCTAATGTCCCGACGAGTAACAACAGTGAAACAAGAGGAGAAATATCGGCATAAGGGCGATCTAAGCTTTTAATCCAGACGGAAATCTAGACTCCAGTTCTTGACTACGGCCCCGCGGCAGAGTAACGTTTCCGACTTCAGGTCTAACATCCTTTGAGACATGCAACCCAGGAGACAGACCCAAATCACCAGCTCTACAACTAGATGGACAACCCACAAGTCTATCACTGTCTGAACCATCACTTTCGTCATCAGATAGCTCGAACACCTCTCCGTAACTTCGACACCGCCTCTGTTGATCTCGCACGACTCCGAGTCTGCACCATATCACTATTCTAACTTTTGTTTCTCTGCACTCGGGAAATGAATAGTAAACCCTCTAACAAATTTACGGTAAATCACAAGCCAATAACACAGCAAGCGGGAAACCCAATCGTCACTTTATAATGGGGTAATTTTGTCATTCCTATTGGCACACTAATCTCTCTTTTCAGAAGAAATCCCTAAGAGTCTCTGTTTTCATAATTTTCAGTATTATAAATTCCTTTCTCGTAATTAATTCTATTTTTTTTTTTTTAAATATTAAG
>WJSH01008725.1:0-29284 GCA_009757365.2 Lepidium campestre | reverse complement strand
TTTGAAAAAAAAAAAAAAAAAAAAACAAATTTGGTTGATTTTACTCAATTTAAGTGTTTTCGTTCTCGAATTTCTTACAGGAATCCGGATTTGACGGTTTCTGATGCGAAAAAACCCAGGTAAGTATGTTTCTTTAAACCTAATGTGTAAGGAGATTCAAAAGCTTGCTATTAGTTTGAAGTTCATGAGTTGATTTAGGGTTTTAAGTAAGTTGAGGTTCAATGTGAATGTAGATGGTCATGGAGAGCAATTAAATCATTTGCAATGGGAGAGCTTGAAGCTAGGAAACTCAAGTATCCAAATACTGGAACTGAAGCTCTTCTCATGGGTATTTTGATTGAAGGTACTTGCTTTCTAATGTTTCACCTAGATGATTAAAGCTTCTTTAGGATGTTGGTAGTGATTTTGGAATAAGATAGTGTTAATCTTGATTTGCAGGAACTAGTTTTACTTCAAAGTTTTTGCGAGCAAATAAGATAACGCTTCAGAAAGTGCGTGAAGAAACGATTAAGTTACTAGGAAAAGCAGACATGTATTTCTTTAGCCCTGAACATCCTCCTTTAACCGAAGATGCTCAAAGAGCACTTGACTCTGCTTTGGATCAGAATGTAAAAGCAGGTTTGTCTTCGTTCTTAACTCAACTTGTTTCTCTAACTTTATGAATCTCATCATTCGCGAGCGAGCAGAGTTGTATATGGTGATGAATGTCTTCATGAGAGTAGCATTACTTGGAGAATAGTTCATATTGATCTTCAGATGTATGTCTGTTAATCTCTTAGCATACTCGGAAATTTCATATCTTTGGCTCTTCAATTTTTGATTAAAGAGATATATCTGGTTCTAAACTGTTCTAGTTTATGCATACTTGGATTTTAAGACAGAATCTTAAGCATTATTGTTGAACTGCTTATAGGTGGTATCGGGGAAGTAATGCCAGCTCATATACTGCTGGGGATTTGGTCGGAAGTTGAATCACCAGGTCACAAGATACTTGAAACTCTTGGTTTTAATGATGAAAAATCTAAAGAGCTTGAGTCCTTTGCCTCTGAAAATGGCTTTCTAGATGAATAGTATTTGACATCTATCATTCGAAAATTCATTGAAAAATGTCCAAATTCATAGTTGCAGTCTGCAATAATATTCTTCTCTGTTCATTCTTGATTTCACTTCTTTGCTTTGCCGTGAAGACATAAAAAAACTTTACTTGTTATCTTCTGGACTTCAATTTTTACTGGCATTTCTTTGGATATTATATCTAGACAAGAAACGATTATGCAGTGTAATGTGACTAAAACCCTAATCTCTTTTAAATTTTGCATTAAAATCTACAAAACATCTTATAAAATAAAACAAATTAATTTTGTAAACATTTTTATTTAGTAAATAGAGAGTATAATTTTTTTTCTGATACAAAAAATACTTCATTTATGAAAACATATAAAATGCATTACAATATCTTGTAAGTACTTTTTATCAAAAAAAATCTTGTAAGTATCATCCATTTTAGATACGCAATAAAGGAATATCCGAATATGCCAAATGGAAAAGAAAAAAATTGGGAGATGAATGTCAAACTTATAGCTTCGTTGTCATAATTTTTTTTTGAACTTAAAACTTTCATTATTCATTTTTAATTCACAACAATGAAGCGTTTTGGATTGCACCAACAAAGAACAAGGAAAATTATTACATCTTCTTCAAACCTTCTTCTTCATCCTGCAACATCATCTCAAGAAACCATTCTCTCATCCCAAAATCCAAAACCCAAATCTGATTATCTTTCAAGCAGTTTCAGTTTTCTCCGAGAATCAAAGTCATCGATTTCTTGCCTCGTACGTTTCTCTAACTCTTCTGAAAACTTGTTAGGTCTATATATAAGATTTTTTCACATTGTTTACTCATGTTGTGGAAACAGAAGAATCAAAATTCAGATTCAGTAGAGAGAATTAAGCTCCGAGATGGGAGGTTTCTAGCTTATAGAGAGAGAGGTGTTCCAAAGGAAGAAGCCAAATTCAAGATCATTCTTATTCATGGCTTTGGAAGCTCCAAAGAAATGACCTTCTCTGCTTCAAATGTAGTATATAGTTTCACTAATCTTTTTTGGTTTGATGAATTTCACTATCTTTATCTCACTTAGATTAGCTTCTTTTAGGAGTTGATAGAAGAGCTCGGTGTATATTTTCTACTATACGATCGAGCTGGATATGGAGATTCAGATCCAAACCCATACCGCTCATTGGAAAGTGAAGCACTTGACATAGAAGAACTTGCTCATAAGTTGCAGATAGGACACAAGTTCTACTTAATTGGTGTTTCCATGGGAGCTTATCCTACTTGGAGTTGCTTGAAACACATACCTCATAGGTAAAAACAAGACTCATTAATAACTTTTGATCACATAACATTTTAAATTCTTTTCCAAATTTATGAAAATTTAACACATTTTCAAGATAAGTGCACATATTCATTGGATACTATGGTTCAATTTTCTTTTCACAGAACTTCAAATATGATTCAATTGGACAGTCAGTTTTCGAAAATCCTACCAACATTAACCGAAAATATTCGGTTCAGTTTGGTTATATGTTTGTACTCCGTACAAATATTCGGTTTGGTTCTCGGTTCTGTCTTAGTTCAATGATATTTTCATATATTTTCGTAGTTTTTTTTGTCAACAACTGAATCGATAAGGTCCGATCTATAGGAAAAATATAGTTCAATAGAAAGAAATTGGGATAATCTTTCGGTTCCGATAAACGAAACCAATCTAAAACATATTGATTAGTTTACCTATATAACTAGCCCGAACAGATTTTAAAGAAGTCTTTTATCAAAGCATGTAAACCTAAGTGTTGGAGTTCTTGCAGGCTAAAGGGAGTAGCATTTGTAGCTCCTACAGTGAATTACGAGTGGCCATCACTTTCTAAGAAGCTTATAAAGAACGATTATAGAAGAGTGTTTATAAAATGGTGTTTTAGGATATCAAAATATGCACCTGAATTATTACATTGGTGGATAAATCGGAAAATCTTCTCATCAACTACTTCAGTTTTTGAAAGCAATAAACTCTATTTCAATGCTAATGATATCGAGATACTAAAGAGAAGTACTGGCTTTCCTATGCTCACTAAGGTACTCCATTTTTTCGATTCGATTTGATTTTTATGTTCGATTGTAATAGAAATATATTTGCTTTTTTCAGAGTAAACTACGGGAAAAGAATGTGTTCGACGCTTTAAGAGACGATTTCTTGGCGGGATTCGGACAATGGGACTTTGAACCAGTAGATGTAAGAATTAATGGAGAGAATTCAGTTCATATATGGCATGGAAGTGAAGACAAAGTGGTTCCATCTGAACTTCATAGATGCATGTTGAAGAAGTTACCTTGGATTAAATATCATGAAATACCTCAAGGTGGACATTTGATAGTCCATTATGATGGGACTTGTGATGCGGTTCTAAGGGGACTATTGCTAGGGGAAGATCACAAGTTTTATCAAGTGATACATTGATGAAAATGTCAAACTCTTTTAAGCAATAAAGTAAGTAAACCAAGTGAAGAACAATTTATACAATTTTTTGTCAACCATGTTTAAGTATCATTGAAATCAAGCCAAGGAAGCGGCAAAGAGTCTACATAGAAATAATTCCAAGCAAGGTTCTTAATGTTTCGGGTGATGGAATCTGTTTTAAAATTTAATACACGAGAAATAAAATTCAGCAAAAAACTTGAAAACAGACTTCTAAGTCTTCTAAAATCCTTTAAATAAGGTTGAAATGTTGGCCAGTTGTCCTTCATCATTTTACTACTTATGTGCAATATGTGGCATACTCTTCCTCTAAAACTTGACCTATTAACAATCTGTACATGTTTCTTTCCTATTTTTTTTAGAGACCCTTACGCTTCAAACATAGTTTGAGCATACTTTCTCTAGGAACAACACCTTGTAAGAACTTTAATCTACTGTAGTTTTGAACCTTGAACTGATGTTTTACGATTGTAAGAACATACAGTGGTAACCTTTAGTAGATTAAAGTCTAAGTGTTACCTCAATCCCATACCTTTTGCAGTGTCCAGGACTTTATGTCCACACAAGGCTTTGGTAAGAGGATCAGCAATATTCTTGCCAGAACGAACATACTCAAGTGTTAAGACTCCAGTTTCCAACAACCCTCTTAACACTTTATGTCTCATTCTAATGTGCCTTTTCTTCCCATTGTATAATTTATTCAAAGCAACCGCAATGGCTGCTTGACAATCACACCGCATGGAAACCGACGGACATGGTTTCTCAATCATGGGAAGGTCAGCAAGAACGTTTCTCAACCAGTCAACTTCTTGAGCTGCCAGTTCCATGGCTATTAACTCTGACTCCATTGTGGATCGAGCTACACATGTTTGCTTAGTTGATTTCCAAGCCACTGCACCTCCACATAGAGTGAAAACAAAGCCACTAGTCGAATCGACTTCATCATTATCACTCACCCAGTTAGCATCACAGAAAGATTCTAATACACACGAGGAACCATTAAAAGACAGTTTCCAATCCTTGGTTCCTTTCAGATATCTTAGCAACCTATCAATAGCTTTCCAATGGTCTTTACTCGGATTTTGTGTGTACCTGCTAAGCCTACTTACTGCATAAGCAATATCTGGCCTAGTACAGTTCATCAGGTACATCACGCTTCCTAACACTTTGGCATACTCAGCTTGATTTACACTACCTCCTCTGTTTTTACACAAATGAAAGGAAGGGTCGTAAGGTGTCCTTGCCTTTGGTTTATCGAGATAGTTGAACTTCTTCAAAATCTTCTCAATGTAGTGAGCTTGAGACATAGAGTAACCTGCATCAGTTTTGGTCACTTTGATTCCCAAAATCACATCCACTTCCTCTAGGTCTTTCATACAGAACTTAGAGTTCAGGAAGATTTTTGTTTCATTAACGATATCAAGGCTTTTCCCTAAGATTAGCATATCATCAACGTATAAACAGATAATAACATAGTCATCATCTTTTGACTTACTGAAGATGCAGGTATCTCCATTATTAACAATGAAGCCATTTGCAGTGAGAGTTGAACTGAATTTTTCAAACCACTGCTTAGGTGCTTGCTTTAAGCCGTATAAGGATTTTTTTAGTCTACAAACCTTATCTTCTTGGCCCTCAATAATGAATCCTTCAGGCTGATACATGTATTTCTTCCACTAAATCTCTATTCAAGAAAGCCGTTTTCACATCCATTTGATGTACAAACAATTTATGAGATGAAGCAATAGCAAGTAATAACCTGATTGAAGCTATCTTGGTTACAGGAGCATAGGTGTCAAAGTAATCCACTCCATGTTTCTGTGTAAAACCCTGAGCTACAAGTCGTGCTTTGAACCTGTCTACTAAACCATCAGACTTCAGTTTCTTCTTGAGAATCCACTTACATTTCATGGCTTTGCATCCTCTTGGTAAATCTGTTATTTCCCAAGTGTGATTTGAAATGATTGATTCAAATTCATTGTTGACTGCTTCTTTCCAAAACATGGCATCAACCGACTTCATTGCTTTAGAATAGGATACTGGATCTTCTTCTATAATAAAGATACATACAAAATCCTCACTCAGCTCATCATGTTCTACTATGAAACTTGTGATGAATTCTGGACCAAACTCTGTAGCGGTTCTTGCTCTTTTGCTTCTTCTAACTTCTGTAAACTCAGAATCATTGTTAGTGACTTCTAAAGACCTTTTCTTAGAAGGTGGTGAAGAATCAGAAACAGGAGAAGATGATTTAAAAGGAAACAAGTCCTCAAAAAACTCTACATCTCTGGATTCTATCACATGCCCAAAAACTTTAGAGGAAGTATCAAGGATACAGGCAGAAGGAATGCCCATAGATGATCATCTTGCAGCATTAGTGCTAATCGACAAGCTTACTCCTTCTTGGAGTGATTACAGATCAAAGTTGAAACATGATAAAAAGAAACTGAGCCTAGATGAACTGATCTCGGATATCATGATAGAAGATGCAAATCGATCCTTCTTAGGTAACAATCTCAGATCTTCTAACTCTAAAGTTGATGCTAATGTTGTTGAGTCTTCAGGCAACAAAGATAAATCTAAAGGAAAGAAGAAAAGCACCAAGAACTCAGTTAATCAGAATGTTGACTTCAAAAAGAAGATCAAGTGTTGGAACTGCAACAAAAGAGGTCACAAGAGACAAGATTGCAGACTTCCAGAAAAACCAAAGGAAGCTATTAATGTTCATCTGACTGAGAACATAGTTGCAGTAGTTACATAAGCCAACTCTCTGACAGACAAGGTTGAATGGATCATAGACTCTGGAGCCACTCGTCACATCTGTAACCAGAAGAACCTTTTCAAGAAGCAAGACTTGAAAGACCATTGAAAGTCCCTGGTATCGGTGAAATTGACTTGAAGCTTTCATCTGGTAGAATTCTGACATTAACCAAAGTTCTGTATGTACCTTCTATGCGTATGAACTTGATTTCAAGTGCTCTGTTAATGTCTGCTGGTGTGAAACAAACAATTGAATCTGGGAAGTTAGTCTTAACTAAGAATGGGGACTATGTGGGAAAAGCTTTCTGTGTGGGAAATCTGTTTGTACTTGAGACTGAGAATGAGATAATGAATGTTGCTTCTGTGTATATCTCGTGTGATTTAAATACTTTGCATGGGAGACTTGGTCATCTAAATGTTAAATCAATCAGAAAACTCGGTCAATCCGAGCTAATTCAAGATAATCTTAACAAAGATTTTTCTAAATGTGAAATCTGTTCTGAGGCAAAACATTTTAATAAAATTTTCAAAACATGATGCTCTTTATCTGTCTCCAAATTGTTCTTATTTTATGAAATTATTGAAGATGCAGATTTCCATGGATAAAGCATGTGGCGTTGGTCGTATTTCGAATGAGTATGCCGAGCTCTAGGACTGTCCTTCATGGTAAAGCAATCAAATTAGTCTGATAAAATGCCGAATTGACCTTTTGATTATGCATTCTCTTCAATTGAAAAGTATAGTCTGTAACACTGTATGATCTCTTGATGTGATTTTGTTGCTGATATCTTTTCAATTACTCTTTGTTAAATATAAAATAGACTTGGGATTTCGTTAGTGTTGTATCTATCTAATTCAGACTCTTAACAATTCGTGGGTATGGAGAGAGTCTCTACTGATTCAAGTGATTTTTGCAGGGAGTGGTGCACTGGCAGCCACCTCAAAAGGCCTTAGAAAAGGTGAAGGAGCTTGTGTGGGATCCTGTCATCAGTTCTTATGGACCTGATGAACGTATTCCTGAGTTAAGAGAGGCTCTTAAGGAAAAGCTCTAAGTAATGCAGTAAACACAATGTACATAAGCATGATGTGTCATTAGATTCAGAAGTCATGTGAGGTATTTTTCTCTTTAAATTTGATAAAATGCTCAACCCATAAAGGCGAAGATAGTTCACAAAAAGACCAGATAGTTTCTAAGGTGTTACATGACAAAAACCAGTTAGTATCTATGGCTTATTGTTGTCCTGTTAAAGTTGAGAGTCAAATGATGTTGACCTGATCAAACAGTTATTGTTAAAGATCTTGAAGACAATGTCTAATGCTCAAACCCATGAATCGGAAGACTTCAAAACAATTTGCAGGTTGGATCTTTAAAGGGCTCTTTATGTCTGAAAGAGAAGTGTGCACATAGAAGAGAAGCAAATATCCGTTTTTTGTTTTCGTTATTATTGGCCTAAAATTATAAGAGAAAATGATTAAGTAGATATATTGTTGTGTTGTTTATGTTTTCAATTTGGACTCATTACACTTAATTTTGTGTATTTGTTTTAAAACGAAATTCCTTAAAAAAATTAATTATAATTTGCAGTTTTAGGTATTACTTCTATGTTTCGACATTGCAAAATTCGTTCAAAGAAAGTTCTATCTGGGATTTCAGAAGATGGATCAGCTTGTGATAATGTTGTTGATGAACTTGAAGGTTTGATTAATAATCTTGGTTATCGAAATACTCAATAGTCTACTTGACTATCCGAGTGTAAATGATACATGTTCAAAAATTCAGACTTAGAAATTGTGGCTTCTGTAATTAATGTTGATGAAGAAGTTGAAGATGATGATGAAGTTTTTGAACCAGTTACACGTCATGAAGCAATCATCACGTCTAGAACTCTTCAAAATTTTTGGAGAGTTCTCTGTTGAATTTAGAATTCAGTGATCATTAGCAAGTAAAAGCTGGATTTAGTCTGGTTCTAGGGTTTTTCAATATCTGGGTTACAAAACAGTGAATGTTTCAAGAATTGTAATAAAACCCATTTGCTAAAAATAAGCGGTGTGGAGGAAAATTTTCTTAAAAAAGAATCATTTGCTTCTACTCGTGATGTTCAGGATCAAAAGTCATGATGACTTGGTATTTTCTAATTTATTTTTCCATAATTCTGGTGTACAAAACAGTGAAAATTCTTACATTTGTAGCACAAAGTCTAAAATCGATTTACTTGATAAAAATTAGCTTTGTTGATAAAACAATTTCCTTTTTTATAAAGTAATTGTTTTGCTCTTCTGGGTGGTATATATTGATGAATGATCACAAAGAATCTTAGTGGTTAAATTGCGTTTCAGGAACTTGAAGGTTTAGCTGATCCCATGAGAAAAGAAGTTGCTTCCGTGAGGAAGAAGATTGATTCTGTCAACAAAGAATTAAAGCCATTGGGGCACACAGTTCAGAAAAAGGTTAGCCAAAAAATGATCAAATCCATTGGCCCATATTCGAAATTTCTGGTTGAAAAATAAGATGCTAAGCTGGTGTATTAACACAACTTGCAGGAACGAGAGTACAAAGAAGCTCTTGAAGAAATTTAACAGAGCAGGTGAAGTCCATATTTGAGCTTCTTTATTTTGGGGACTCTGGTTCACAATCAATACCACAGATGTACTTATAATAAGCTTTCTATTTTGCATCAGTGACTTAAGATCCTAGCAACTACATTCACCGGAAACCTCAATGCTCCAGTTGATGAAACTCTGTTTGATTTAGAGAAAGAAATTGATGATTTACTATCACTATCAGTCGAAGTCAAATAACAACGGTTAAGCAACTTGCTTCAGTTTACAATGGTAGGAGGATGCGTTGCAGCTATGCATATACTTAAAATGATTCCAACATTGGTCCTTTGGGGTTATTTCGCCTTCATGGCCATAGAAAGCTTACCCGGAAACCAATTCTGGGAAAGAATCTTACTTCTCTTCACCGCCCCAAGTCGACGCTTCAAGTAATTAAACTCCAATCTTTTTCTCACATTTAACTTCAAAAACATCCTTTTTGCTCAGCTCTGTCACGTTTCTGTTTGCAGGGTTCTTGAAGATTATCACGCTACATTTGTGGAAACTGTTCCATTCATATCAATTGCAATGTCCACTATTTTCCAAACGATCTACCTCTTAATCTGCTCTGGCCTCACATGGATACCAATAGCAGGAGTCATGTTCCCTTTCATGATCATGTTCTTAATTCCCGTACGACAATACATTCTCCCTAGATTCTTCAAAGGTGTTCATCTTCAGGACTTAGACGAAGCAGAGTATGAAGAAGCTCCAGCTTTACCTTTCATTTACATATTCAGTTACTATGTTTTTTTATTCCTTTTTACTGTTCTTTTTCATATTTTATTTCTTTAGCCTCTTATCTTCTTTTCTTTTTCAAACTCAATTGCCAACAGGAAACGGAGATTGGATCTACAACTTCGTATCCAGGAGACTTGGAGATTCTTGATGAAGTCATTACACGAAGTAGAGGAGAGTTCCGACACACAAGTAGTCCTAAAGTGACAAGCTCGAGTTCCACTCTGGTCAATAATCGTAGTTTGTCTCAATTTGAAAAGTCCACGAGTGAATGAAATCAGTTTGGGTCAGATGAGTCCTCGAGTTGTCGGTAATAGTCCAAAGCCGGCGAGTTGTGGGAGGAGTCCCTTGAACCAGTCCTCGACAAACTGAGATTATATATATATATATATATTCATGAAGCTTAACATAAATATAAAACCTAATGAGGATGGATGATAAATGTTTAATTAGTTAAGTTAATCTTTAACTCTTTCTAGAAAGAAAGAACAAACAATAAGCTTCTTGAATTTCTTTTAGTTTATGACTTTATGTGTTGTGTGTATTTGCACCTTTCGTTTGAGACTTTTGAGTTTTGTAAAATACTATAATCTCTTGCTTATTTCGTAATATAATGTAATGATAAATGGCAAATATGTTTCTAAAAAAAATTATACGTAAGCAATCTCTTATTTATATATGGTAAATTTACAACAAAAATGACCTTTAAATCACTATTTTCTTCCATTTTTAATTTCTATCTCAGAAAATACAAATATTTCATATGTTTTTAAGTAATGAATTATCTAAACTTTTCATACATAATAAAAAAGTTATTTAATAGCTAACTAAAAATGCATAAATTTGTGTACTAAACAAATTTTTACACCTTTAAACCACTAGCGATTCAATATATTTAATCAATATTTTTGAAATTTAAGCATAGTGAACCTAATTTATGCATGTTTAGTACTTATTTTGTCTTTATATTGTCCCATAAACTTAATGTAAGTTTGCGTTAAGATTAGAAAAATATTTCAGCCATCTCCTTTATCTCCTTTATCACGTGTTCCTTTTAATATTGTACGTTTTCATTCTTCAGACGCCTATTTATACTATAAGGTACTTCTATCTAAAAGCCGCATTAATGAAAACTTGTTATCTTCTTCTTATAATGAAACAATTAAGTCTTAGATTAAGAATGTTGGTTTGCTATCTACTGTGACGCTACCTGCTGATTATATTTCATCATTTGTTCTTGAATTTTGGGAAAACATACCATATGTTAAGGTAGAGATATTTGTGGTCAACGTTTTCATTAGGGGCTATGTGTATGAGTTGTCTGCTAAGATTATCAATAAGATGTATGGATTATCAAATTTCACTGAAATAGAAGTAGAGTATGATTGGGATGAAATGCATGATTCGAATTTGGCTTTGTCATTCTCCGACGAGAGGAAAACAGAACTCACAGATCTTACTGTGTCTTCTGATTTCTCGAAGGAACAAAGGGAGTTGTACAGTTTCTGCTGTGAAAGCTGGATTCCGACGCTTAATGAGGCTTATGTCCAACGAGAGTGTCTAATGCTTATGTATCAGGTCATCTACAAGATGAAATTTATTCTTGGACGAATCATGTTTGATCGTATCATATAGTTTATGCTGTAAAAACTGGATTCCGATGCTTTATGAGGCTTATGTCCAACAAGAGCGTCTAATGCTTATGTATATGGTCATCTACGAGATGAAATTTAATCTTGGCCGAATCATGTTTGATCATATCATGGAGCTTTAAAGGAAATTGAATTCTAAATTCTGTCTTCCGTACTCTACAATGATCTTCAATCTCTTGAATGCACAACATCCTGTTAATGTTGATTCTCATGTTGTGCATACTACAAAGAGATCATCTTGGAGTGGTCCTACCAATGCAGCAACTTCTTCTACTCCAAACTCGAAGTAGAAGAACACAGTTGTCAAGTTTTACAAACTCTGCAAAAGTGTTCTGAGCCAAGGTAATTACCCTTCCAGACCTTTAATCTATGTTTTGTTATGTTCTTTGACTATATTACAATATTTTCAAAGCAGGTGAAAATGACATATCTGAAGATGAAAACAATGCTTAGTACGTTATGGTGTATGTGAACTGTTAGACAAAGAAGTTTTATCTGTTTATAATGCTTTAGTTTGATATTTGCTATCGGATGTTGCTTTTGTTTTATAAACTATGTTTTGATTTGTATGAATGTGTTGTTGTTGTTATGATTTATGATACTTATTTTCAATGGGTAAGCTTTATGTTATTTGGAAAACACATACAAATGGTTAAGCACCCCCGGTTATGGCTTTAGAGGTTTAGAGACAGATTCGAGGTATATTCGATGATTATACTTATACTATATATATCATGTGTATTATCATACACACCAACGTAAGACAATCAACGAATTTTGTTTTTTCTTTATAAAATCAGTTACTATTTATTTAACAAAATAAACCACCTTACACAAAACATCATCACCAAAAAAGTATTCAATAGTTCTCTCTTTGTTTTCCACATTAACCTATGTTTCAAAATATAAGACTTTTTAATATATAAATACATATAATTGGAAACTTAAATGTTTATCAATAAAAATTATTTAATATAATTCAACCAAACATATAAAATACTGCAAAATATTAATAGTTTAATTTTGCATAGAATTATGTGAAACACCCTATAAAATGAAACAAATTTTGTTTCCTAATAACACCTATATTACAACAGAGAGAATATTATATACGAGATTGCTTTGTAAAAATATTAATTATATTTTTGAGTCATTTGTACATCGTTAACTCAAGACGTTGACCACTTAAAATAAATCAGTAGAGATTCCTGATGGATAGAACGTTTTAGTTTTGTCATATAGCTAAATTTTGCCTGGACGTTTAAGTCTCACCAATCCCATCTTAATGCTCCACTAATTGTTGCTTAATCATTAATTAACTCCCATGCCCCCACCACTTTCACACTTAATATCCTATTATCAATTTTTATATATTAATTATACCTAAATAAAGTGGTTTTCTATAAGTTTTTTTTTTTTTTCCAACGATTAGGTTTAAAATTTAGGTATTCCAAATATTTGTTAACCACTTTATTTGCCGATAAACTTTTTTTTTGTTAGATTGACAAGTTTTAATCCATAATCTAAAATTTGTTGAGCTTTGTCCGTATTATTTTCATATGTATATATGAATTTTTATTTTTTAGATGAAGTTTATTTTAAAATTCCTAGATAAAATTGGCTTAAAAGAAATCTTATAGACCTAAACACTACATTTTGTTTTTATTTGGAATAATGTTAATTCATTGACAAATTGACATGGTTAAGACTTTTAGCTTATAGTAATATTAATTGTGTTGCTAATTTTCGTATTTATAGGATCATGACTAATTTTTTCGTGACTATTTAGACATTTTTCATGGTTTATCATATTTATCATATATATATATATATATATATATATATATATATATATTAATTGCGTATTTATATTTAAAATTTATCAACATATTGGTTTACTTCAACGTTCGTTAATCACTAACATAAAATAAATATTTACAATTTATGGAGGGGACCATTAATTAAAATTCGTGAGGAAAGCAGAAGCTCAAGATAAGATTCGAGGCAATTAGGTGCCATTCACATGGAGAGAAATAGAGTTAATTAGCTTAATTAATCTACCAACTTCTTTCTTTAGTTAACTATTTATCGATGTTATACTCATACAATTATATGTATTTTGAATTGTCGTAGACTTTTATTCCTTTAAGGTGATAGGTTAATGTTTTATTTGTTTAATTAATTTTGAAAATATTTGACATAATTTATATTTTTCTTTTGATGAGCAAGAAAAAACAACCTAAGTTAAGACTTTAATTGTTACGAAGCAAGTGGCTCAGTTGGCTTACCCCTGATCTAGCTCGATATCAGGTGGTGAGTTTGAATCTTACTCTGCTCCAACTGAAGCATTTAGGCTATGAATCGGGTCTTATTGATCCAATTGTTGACAAAAAAAAAAGTTATGAATTTAATTACTATCACAATAATTTTTGATGCTTTACAAGCTTGCATTCCTTTAGCCTTTTACCAATTTATATTTGATTGTCTTTACCTTTGCTCTTATCTTATCTTCATCACGAATTCAACTTTGACAAGCAGATTCTTTATTAAAAAGTTAGTTTTTAAAGAAGATCTACAATTAACATTTTGTTAAAAAAAATTAGAAGAAATTAGATCTATATAATTCTATGTCAATCTTTTTTTCATATTTTAATTACGTTTGGATGAGAATTTATACAACATTAAAATGACGATTAAATAATACATAAACTCAATTCATTGATTTCAAATCAATAATACAAAGTTTTTAAATACAAATTATTGCATATATATATATATATATATTGTTAGAAATTATTTGGTTTGAAATGATCAACAGTTTTCTTAAAATTTAATAAAATTTAAAAACTTTTCTAATTATGAACATCTTTGGAAGTTAAATTGGTGAAAGTTTCAAAAAATATGTTTTTTCATAAATTTTCAAACAAATTGCAAGTTTCTTATCACAAATATCATGTGATGGTTCAATGCGTTTGAATTGATGAATAATGCGATTCTTTATTTTTGGGAGATAAATCCATTAACCTAACTAATTTATTGGAGCATGTCATGTAATAAAAATGGTTTAACCCAACTTTGAGATGGTGACATACAAGATGATCATAATATAATGTTTACACTTATATAGTATACTTTTTTTATAACGAGAGATTTTGGTTTCTGAAGGATTATCGATTCTACATCATTCTTTATCGAGAACTAGAATTTCTGACCGTGAGAGTTAATATATCATTTTTTTTTCATCATATATCTTTTCAGGAACCGGAAATTTGCATGTGAATGTCCTTTTCAAACGAATAGTATCCTTAATAATTTGGATCTATGGACCAAGTTTAAGCTATTCTTCCATCGTCACTTGTTATATATTAATTTAAATAAACTAATCAATTAATAATCTTTATTATTCGGAATTCAAAAGTAGCTGTACCCTCTTTTTGCGAGCTTCTGAACGCAAAACACCGGTCTGATAAAATTCATGCATTTTAGTAAAAATTTCAGAAAATACAAAGTGATCTCATTTCCCAAAAACTTTTATTGATTTAATTTTGTTATCCATAAGCTAATAATCAACCTCAAATAATATGACGCAAGTTAATCGTTTGTATTGGGATCAATAATCGTTATCAAACCCAACTAATTGTTGGCTTTTTTAAAGAACACAAATTTTGGCATCTCTTTTAAGATTTTTTATATATATTTTGTGAATTGATTTACCAAGAAATAGGAACAAGAGTTGATTACATATGCTTATTTGTCAAGAAGCTCAGAGACCAAAAAATAAAAACCAGAAAAGGCTAATTAAAGCAACATTAAGAGGAGCTACGTATTCTCTTAAGAATATTAATAGATGCTAAAAATTAATATTCGAAAAACAAAATAAGTAAAAACTAAAAAGACTTATATACAAATAACTGATACATGGAGAAGTGTGTTTCAACTCCAGGTAGATGCATAATTTCACCTGATATGGTTTCAATTTTAATTATGGTTCGGATCTTATTGATCCAGTTGTTAAAAAGAAATATATATTTGATACATCATGTGCACCGTGAAAAGAATATATGATCTAATGGTTTAAGATCGTAATTTAAAGCATAGATAGTTTCGTATTTGTGGATTTTGTTTGACCATGAGTGGAGATACTCATATCGGATCTCTTCCTACTTCCGATGTGGGATAATATTCCCTAATACGCCCCCTCGAGATGATGGGTTTTTGGCCATTGATCTCGATATGTTCGAGGATGGATCGACGACACCAATTCCCTAAATTTATCTCACATCGGAAGTTGGAGGGGATTCTAACTAGTATATATAAGATATGAGCCTCTCCACTCATGGTCAATTGGTTTTGGGTTGGAAGCTCATAATATAATATGGTATCAGAGCCCACGATCCACGTTGTCCAATCCGATCCGACTCAAATTTGGTCTAATTATCGATAACTCAAACCCAAAATTGGTGCCATCGATTCATCCCCGAACATATCAAGATCAATGGCCAAAAATCCATCATCTCGAGGAGTCCTATTAATAAATATTATCTCACATCGGAATTTGAAGGGATCCTAACTAGTATACATAAGATATGAGTTCTTCACTTATAGCCAATTGATTTTGAGTTAAAAACTCAGATTATGTGATAAATATTAGATTAAATGATCAATTGAAAACCTTGCGATTATTCCCTTTAGATATTAGTTGGGTTCGTTAACATTATAGTAAGTCTAAGACAAACAGCAGCTTCCTCGTTTGGTGGAACTGTGTTCTTGTATTAATTTGCTTTATTTGTCAACCAATTATGTTTTCATATAAGCTGGTACAGATTATAAATAAAATTAATTTGTTTTCTTCAATTGTAAAATACAGAAATACAATGTTTATTACTTTCTTGCTTTTCTTTTTGTTGTTGTTAAAGAGTTTCAATGTTTATTACTTTCAAGTATATATATGTTGAAAATATATAATCCGTTTTTATACAACTTAATTCTTAGATGTTAAAGTTTTGAATATTGTCAAGCAACATGTGATCCAATTGACTTATCTTAGACAAAAAAAAGGTTTTGAATATTAATTTGGTACGGCCACGTACCACTTTTGTTGCAGTTCGAACATAGTATAACAACATAACGCATAAAATTTGTATGTAAATAGACCAATCATAATTGTATATACATTCAAAAGAATTCTAGATTTAGTCAATTTCAAAGTTACAAAAATTAATAGAAACTAGTACTTGATTCTGTACTTTCTTAATTTATTATTGTTTTAAATTTCGAACTTATTAATCTTTTGAAATATAGAACTTATTAGGCGTGTTTGTTTCTAAACATAGGTACTACTATACTAATAAAGTGTAGTTGGGTCAAGTATTTAAATGTATATCTCTGTATTTTTTGACTTTACAAAGTTGTGTTGCTCCACGTAATATTATTTGAAATTTAATTAAAGGATTTAAAATATAGATCAGAACTTGTAGATTTAATTGTTGACCGAAGAAAAACATATCGACCTGAATGCAGCAATCATATAACGTCTTTGGTCGCAACCATTTAGACTACCAAAAACAGAAAAACCAAAACTGGTTTTCACCAAGAACATTACTACGAATATTCTTTGGCCAATAAAGTAGCGACGGATTAGCAATATAATGTTGTGACCATTCCCTTTGGCAAACTAATCCCAAATGCAAAATGAGAAGGGCACGTGGAGAAGGTAAAAGAGCATGAGAGCCGACAAAGAGCATCTTTTAAGACATGGGTTTGCGTCCACAAGAGTCATGCCATTCTCTCTCTCTCTCCACATTCAATTCAACAATCTCTTGTCTCTCTCTCTCGTGCTTTCTCCCTTTGGGTTTGAGATTTGTCAGCGCCTTCTTCGCGTCTCTTCTTATTACTTCACTTTCTCCAATGCCATATCCACACATATTGCATCCTCTCTTTCTTTCTTAACTTTTATTAGACTATGTAATTCTACTTTATTGATCATGCGCCTGCATTTCAATACTATTTGTTAAAACATTTTTAACTATATATCTCATCACTTCTTACTACTTAGTGATGGCCGTATCCTGCATTGCCCTACAAGCTACAAGATTCTTGTTGCTATAGGGAATACCACTTAGATGTGCATGTGTTCACACATATCCAACAACATTGAGCACACGTTTTTGAGATATGATGTTAGGTGTTATTAGTTTAAAGGTTGTAAGAAAAACAAATTAGTCTCTCTTTTAATGTTACAAAAACTGATTTAACACCAAGTGACAATAGTTTAGTAGCTTAAATTTAGTATCAAAGTCTAAGGAGTCATGGGTTCGATTTACTTGGAAGAGCCGGAGCAATCACATGAGTTTTCTCGGCTCCCAAAAGAATTATGGTAAAAGAGAATGATGTGTCGACCATTAGTGACGGAGATCCTAGTTTTCTATATATAGAAGGTGATGCGAGGTCCCACTAGTCGGAATCGGCGGTCTCTTAGAACTCAGATCCTCTCGGTTATAACAAAAAAAATTGATTGAACTACGTATTTTTATCTATGGATTTTAGGGCTACCAAAATTTGACATGATCCGATATTAAAAATTTGATATGATTCGAAGAAAGAAAAAACACATGGTGATAGTCATGAAAGTCTTGCAAGCATTACAAACCATCATGTAAGAGTAAAATCTAGTAATAGAAGATGAGGCAATGATAATTAATAAGATCATAAACCAAACGAAAGTGATTGAAACATAATTACAAAGACAAGACAATATAATAGAGAGAGAGATGGCGTAGAGGTGGGGACACAAGCACCGCCTAAAAACATGAGAATGATGTCATTGTCATAAGCACACCACAAACAAAACACCTACTTCTCTCTCCTTCTCCTAACCCTAATTTACCAATCAAGAACCAAAGCAAATTAAGCAGACAATCCCCACACACACCTTAAAACCCCAACACAACTCTAATAAACTAAAAAGAAAATTACAAAAGAAGAGAGTGAGAAAATTAAAACCCCACCAAAAGCCCTTTTCACTTCTTCCAAAGTACAACTCAAATCACCAGAAAAGCTATAAACAAATCAAGAGAGACAGAGAGATAACCTTACCAAATCAATCAAAGAAAGAGGAATAAGAATATAATGAAGCAGATCAATCCAGCTTCATATTTGTTGTGTTAAACATTATTATTCTTTTTCCTTTTTCTTCCATCTTGAGTCTCTCTTAGGTCAAATCATCAAAATCGATTCTCATCTCGATCTCAACATAGAATGGATCCAGTTCAATCTCATGGATCACAAAGCTCTCTTCCTCCTCCTTTCCACGCTAGAGACTTCCAATTACATCTTCAACAACAACAACAACAACAACAACAGTTCTTTCTTCATCATCATCAGCAGCCGCAGAGAAATCCTGATCAAGATCATGAGCAGCAAGGAGGATCAATCTTGAATCGATCCATCAAGATGGATCGTGAAGAGACAAGCGATAATATGGAAAACATGGCTAATAATAACAGCGGTAGCGAAGGTAAAGACATGAGTTTACATGGTGGAGAAGGAGGAAGCGGCGGTGGAGGAGAACACATGACGAGAAGGCCAAGAGGAAGACCAGCAGGATCCAAAAACAAACCTAAAGCTCCAGTAATTATAACTCGAGACAGCGCAAACGCGCTTCGAACTCACGTTATGGAGATCGGAGATGGATGTGACATAGTTGATTGTATGGCTACATTTGCAAGACGTCGCCAAAGAGGCGTTTGCGTTATGAGCGGCACAGGAAGCGTCACTAATGTCACCATACGTCAGCCTGGATCACCAGTTGGCTCAGTGGTTAGTCTTCACGGCCGGTTTGAAATCCTCTCTCTTTCTGGATCTTTCTTGCCGCCACCTGCACCACCTGCAGCCACAGGACTAAGTGTTTACCTAGCCGGAGGACAAGGACAAGTAGTTGGAGGTAGCGTGGTGGGACCTTTGCTATGTACGGGTCCTGTGGTGGTTATGGCTGCTTCTTTTAGCAATGCGGCCTACGAGAGGCTGCCTTTGGAGGAAGATGAGATGCAGACACCGGTTCACGGCAGTGGAGGAGGAGGAGGAGGAGGTAGTGGTGGTGGAATGGGATCTCCACCAATGATGGGACAGCAACAAGCTATGGCAGCTATGGCTGCGGCTCAAGGGCTACCACCGAACCTTCTTGGTTCGGTTCAGTTGCCGGGGCCACAGCAGAATGATCAGCCGTATTGGTCTACTGGTCGGCCACCGTATTGATTAGAATGTTACTATATATTATACACATGAGTGGAACATATGAATCTATATATATGTAGCTATTTTACTAATAGAATTCATATATATATAAAGCAAGCTAACATGAAATGATCAAAAGGAGAGGTGTAGCGAAGTCTGACGATGAAGATGCTTTTCCGATGGGTTTGTGGATCAACAATTCAGTAGGTGTTTCAGGTTTTTCTTTGTGTGTGTTTTTTTTTTCTTGAGTTCGTAGATTTTTTTTGTTTATGTTTGATAATGTAAGGTTTGAGTTGTTCTTTACTTTGATATGAATTTGACTCTTAATTTTGTTTGGTTTGTTTTTCTTGTTCATAAGAATTACTTATTATCCACATTCAACTATTTTTGGTACGAGTTATTTCTGTAACTTTGGTAATTCAACTCACACGGATTAATTTTTTATAAGCATCTTATAGTATGTTTCAAGGATATACATAACAAAAATCATCCACATTTTACGTGAAAATATGTACGTACAGAAGTAATTTATATGACATAATTCTCATTTTATTATATAAAAGAAAGAGTATTTTTAAAAAGATATTAGGAGGGATGGATTTATGTTGTTTAAGGAGGGGGTAATTTGGAATGTATATTAACATTGCAAAATCAAAAAAAAAAACAATTCTAGGACTCGATTTATTACCTTTTTTGAAAGATATTATAATGTAGTAAATCAAGTGGCTCTTCATCTAATGACATTTTTTTTTTGGAATCAAATGTCAGATCTTATATTCATACCATTTTTGAGTTTTTGACAGAAATACAGAAATAACAAAAAAAAACAGATGAAATAAAAACTACAGCATAGACAAAAAACACAATACAACAAACTAAAAACCAACATAGAAACCTAACACCGAAAGCGAGGAAGAAAGATGGAGCCGGAAAACCAAGAGAGCAAGCCTCAACACAAGGCTATGCGAAACTTCCCAAAATCTATTGAATGCCATTAGCGACTCGGTCCAAGAGAAATTCCTCAATGCTCGGACCTTAAGACGCCTAACTGACTGGGAGTAACCTGCAAGAACCTAAGGGGGAAATTTAGCGAACTAGCCGATGGCAAGCACCTTCTTCAAACAAAACTACTGAGGCCACGCAGATCGGAACCGCAGTCGAACAAAACAATACCGAGAATACTAAGCCAACACTAACTAGAACGAGACCTTCCACCGCACCACCTAATCTGGTCAAACTCTAAACTATACCGGAGAAGCAAGTGAAGAAACACTACCTAGAACTAGCTTCCTCGTACTAAGATCTAGGCGGATACAACAAGAGCTAAACAAGATAAGATGAGAGTGAACCTGACCAGAACTCAGACGAAGTAAGGCGTTTCTGGCGGAGACATAAATAGAGGCGGTCACATAAACTCCACTCCAAACCGTCTCACACCCGAGAGAGGAGAGAGAGCATAAGAACCGCCATCACTAAACCACGACGTGATACAGGAGATCTGGCGACTCCAGCGAAGCCAGATCCATCAGCAAAGTCAGATCCGCCGGCGAAGACATGGCGGCGCAACGGAGGACTTCCTTCAAGAGCAACACCGTCCTCAAGCGAGTCGAAGGAAGAGAAGACCGGTGCTGCGTCACCCACGGTATCGACGGAGTGGATAGCGGCGAGGAAAGCAAAAGAGGTGGAAGCTGCTCAGATCTGGTGCGCTCAGCTGGTGGCAGAAGGAGAGAAACAACAGAGGAGGAAGAGGAGAACGAGAGTCCCCTTGTCGGCGGCGGTGAAGAACAGAGGCTGCCAATAAGAGAGAACGAAACAACAATGGCGAAACCTGCAAGAAGAGAGAGAAAGAGTTGAATAGAGAGAACCTTCTGGTTTGTTCAATTTTTGTTAACATTTTTGGTTTAGTGGCTTTTCTTGACAAAGAGGTATGTTCTCCAAATGAGAGTTAAATTAAATAGTTTGGATCTCGTTCTGAGGGGATATATGGGTCTCGGTCCGAAACCTCTTAGTCATAAAAATAAATAAATTATAACTTAGTAAACTCTTCATATTAATTCATACGATTTCAACCGTCTATCTCATGTCATAACAAAACAGCATAGTTGTGAATTTTTTTTTTTCTTTTCATCTAGATCTTCTTAACTGATACTTTAGATGATCTAGTTAATGGCTCTAATATCGGAGTTCAATCCCTTTAATTTATATGTGAAAAGTTTAAAAAAAAAATAAAATTTTAGAATGGATTTTAGGTTATAGATCGGATTCAAAATGATCATAGAGCCCATTGAACAAATCTCGGCCCACAATGTTCATATTCATGTTGTTTGTTTGCTTCTTTTTCCTTTTTTTTTGTTTTTCCTTTTTTGTGTATGCCAAATTGCCAATAAAATGAAAACTAAAATGAGAATCTTATCTGCAGTTTCCATAGATTATTGTTGTCCTTTTCCAACAGTCACAGGTGTTCTCTGATGATCCGATGACTCACCACATCAACTTGATTAAGACAACCAATTTTTCTTACATATATTGTCTATCTTCTTGTAATACATGACTCCAAACAAAGACAATCTCTTAGTTGAATCAAAACAGAACCAAGAAGCAAATAGATTAAAACAATTCTCAAGGGACTACTACGAGCAACGAGACTCCATTGTTAAGAGACTTGAGAGAAACCAAGAGCAGCAAATTTTCATTTTTGATTCATGGAAACCAAACATTCGAACATATCACATCACATTAACATTCCCCGGAAGAAACTGATCAAATGCAGAAGAACAGAAATACTTTAAAAAAAAGATATAAAAAGCTTTGTTTCTTTTCAAATCCTCTGGACTTTATCTGCCTTAATCACCGGATTAGCCTTTGCAATTGCATCACGCCCAACTTCTTTGAAATCAAAGCTACACTCATGCTTCTCTGGGTACCTATGATTCCCACAAAACGTGAGACCACATTTGCACTTAAACCCCATTACACCAACCTTCTTGTTACAACTGAAACACCTGTTCGGTCGTGTAGGTTTTGATGGCTCTGCTTCGTCTTGTTCCGTAGCTACAGGAACTGAAGATGGCTCAGTGGTTACAACAACTGTTTCCACAGGTGCTGGTTTAGGTTCTTGGGGCTGTTTTTGCTCTGGTGTAATGATACTGCAAGAAGGAAGCTTTAATGATTTCTTGACTGCAGCTTTTGCTACTGCAGTTTGATCTTCCTCGGCACGTAAGCTTCTGTAACATTTTGAGCAAAGATTCATGTTGGATGGTGACCCGAAGAATCCACATCCGTTATCGCAAAGCTTTGGCTCTGTTGGTGGAAAACTTGTGCTGTTGTTTTGTTCAGAGCCCATTTTTGTTGTACCTTTTTGTTTCTTCTTTCGATCTATTTCACCTTCAATCAAACAAAAAGACAAATTTCATTTATCATCTGACAACAAAAGAGAATCTTCTTTCAGATTTTCGTTGATTAGAAACAACAAAGATAAGATCATATTAACAATTCGATTAAACCCAGCTTCATTATGATCAAAAATTGAATCAATTCGATTATACTGAGCTTCGATATCATCAAAAACTTGAATCAGTTCAATTTTATACAGCTTCTATATAATCAAAACTTGATTCAATTCGATTTAACTCAGCTTCTATATAATCAAAACTTGATTTTTCAATTCGATTTAACCAAGCTTCTATATAATCAAAGCTTGATTCGATTCGATTTGACCCCAATTCTATATACAACCATAAATGGATTCAATTCGATTCAAATCCAGCTTCCATATGATCAAAAACTATTTCAATTCGATTTAACCCAGCTTTGATCAGATCAATCTCTTCGTCAAATTTCCACCAATTCCAATTCCAGAACACGGAAATTTCAATCAACGGACCAGAAATTCAACTTACACGGATCATTACATAGATAATCGTAACATCAACGTAATGAAAATGACCCAAAATCTAAAAAAACATTTACACGCATACCCTAAACAACTTCACCCAAAAATGTTCAGATCCATCGAAGAACAAACAAATCAAACAGAAGAAATTACAAAAGGAGAAAAATTTACCAGTTGGGTAAGATAAAAAATGAGATATTTGCCACCAAATTCAAAGCTTTCTTCTCCCGAATAAGAAAAAGGCCTTGGTAATGTTCGAAAGAAGAAGAAGTAAAGGATGGTTTATTGGGTAAAGATTCTAAGGGATTTGTTATTCTGTTCAAGAATTGATCAGAACAAATCCCTTGATTTAGGTGAGAGAGAGAGGGAAAGGAAAGAGATAGAAGAGATAACCAAACACGCAACAATGTTAGATGAGAGGAATGGAGTTTTGTTATATAATTTGGGTTTACGAGAGAGAGAGAAAGAGACAGAACACGCTTTCCTTTTCTTTAATGTCGGTTTTGGTTTTTGATTATTTACGTCAGTCAGTCTTGGCGTGCATTTGAATTGTTTTTAGCCGTTGGATTTGTTATGACCGACGTTTATGTGACGTTACTGTTTTTATGATCCAACGGCGTTCTTTCGGCTAAATGGCATTATCGTTAAATATCACACTTTTGAGGTTAATATTATCATTATCCATTGTTTCCTTTATTTTTTTTTTCTTACAGTCCGAATTGCTTAGACAGATTAACATTTTTAGCTTATGTAAGAAAAAGTCTCAAAGAAAAAATAAATTAACTAAAGTCGAATTTTCTATCTAACAATCTTCCACAAGTCAGAGTTGAAGCGTAATATTACTGTGCTCTCTCTTCTCCGATATTGATCTTTGAGAGAGAACATAGGCATTTCGTATTGGGAGTTATCTATTCTGGTGTTTGACCGGTTAACTTTCAAAACTTCTTCAATTTTGTTTCCCACGCTAGGTCGGTTGTGTTTTGTTATTTCTTTTAAATCTAGGTGTTTTTCTTTTTTAGTTTTTATGGGGTGATCTACGTCGCTTTGATAATTCAAATCCTTCTAATTTTAAATTTTGGTATCAACATTAAAGCGTGCCAACTGTTCCTCCGGATTGTCTCCGACGGAAGTTAAGTAATCAATGTCTTCCACAATGTTCCCTAGTTTTGGAGAGTGATTCTTCAATTGCCTACCACCATGAAGGATAAAGGTGGATCAATTTTGTAATCTTTGAAAGAATTTCTAAGGCATTGAAGTTTCTTCAATTTTAAATCTCGTCGGTGGAGCTAACGGTGATTTCAATGGGTTCTGTCTTATCCGATATAGCTATGTGGAGAGGAGCGTTGGATGGGTGTGAAAATCTAGAAGAGAGATGCGATGCGGCGTTTCATGGCGACGAAGCTCCGTCATCTCGCCCGCGGCTGCATGTCGATATCAACTACATGCCAACACGTGGAGATTCATACGTGAGTATCGTGGCATTTGTGTCACGTCTTTAGGATTTAGGCTTTAATGTGTTATGGACTTTCTCTTCTATTGTAAAACTGTTTGTAAACAAGCTTGTTTTGGGTTTATTTAATA
Source organism: Lepidium campestre (assembly GCA_009757365.2). Classification (NCBI taxonomy): domain Eukaryota; kingdom Viridiplantae; phylum Streptophyta; class Magnoliopsida; order Brassicales; family Brassicaceae; genus Lepidium; species Lepidium campestre. The sequence goes on along the minus strand of WJSH01008725.1, from coordinate 4,299 downwards.
AAGTTAGACGAGAAAAATAAAAAAAAAGTCAGAGTTGAAGCGGTTCTCTCAACTTATGGAATCTTTCTTGGTTTTGGAGATCTTTCAAATTAGTGTGGTACTGATTGTGCAAAAATCTTAAAGATGGTGTCAAATTCATAAGACTAACCAAATTTTTTTAGTACCTAGATAAATTTGTCCGACTCAAAAGCCAATTCTCCAGTTTTTCTTTCAACTAGATTTTCGATCCTTCAATCAAAAGTGGATAGTTTAACTTGTAGTGTTTGTGGTTTTGCAAGAAATTATATTTTTGTAAATATTATGCATCATTAGCTTTTAAAATTAAAACAAGATATAAGTTGTTGAAAATAAAAACCTTCGACAAAAAACTTTTTATTTGATTTCTCATTTCTATTGATGGATTAAACAATTATCAAAGTGGGATTATTGTTGAAGAGATGTCTCCAACCTTACGTGTTGTTTTACTTTTGGCCTTAAACAGAAACATTTATTGGATTTAAAATTTGTACTTGTTGTAAGATATACACTCCCAAAATAAATAAGACAACAATTAAAATATGAATAATATGCTTAAATAATTGATGTAATCAGACATGATATTCCTCTTTTAAGCAAAGCCACGAATAAGTTTTATAGATAATGCTTAGATCATCTTCCACCATCATTCATAACCATCGTGATTAAAGTCGTTTTTTTAATTTATTTTTTGTATGATTATTGAGTTAAGTTTCACATAGAAGAATTATCAATCATGAGACCTGCAAATTTAAGTGCCATACACATCCTTACGGACCCTACCCGTCCATTATTTTCAAGAAATCATGCTGTTTCGAGTTTTATGAACTAAACGTCTTGTTGTTTTATTTCCTGTGAAGCCAATTATATCATTCTCATCAAAAAGCTTAAAATATGTCTGGCTTAACAGTAGTTAAAATTCTTTTGTATATTTAAAGTAAATCTCAATTTTATGGAAGGTGTCACTGTTATATTAATTCCTTAAAAGGTGCACCACCCATCTATAGATCCTTTTTCCAGATATACAAATAGAACGAAAGCAATGGTTGTCCAAAACAATATATGTTTTGTTTCATGTCGATCAAACTTGAATTAAAACGTATTGGTATTTCAAATCCGTCTTCTAACCGGTTGATTCTCAGATTCGTAGTTAATTCTTAATACATTGGTTCTATGAAAGTCTTAACCTTTAATTGACAAGTCCTTTAAACAATCGTATAGTTCTCTGGTTTTCAACTCTGTTTTGGTTTACTTTAACCGGATTTTGTGTCAAAACCAATCAAAAACTAAAATATTGAAATCTTGTTAATTCCTTTTACGAGGAAAATATTATTTTTTTATAGGAAAACCATAAGTAGATGATTACTAAACAATTAGAACACCATAAACAACGATAAATTGTTCTGGAAAATCTCCAATTAGGTTAATGTGACTACTCCTTTTTGTTTTTCCATATCATAACAAGTGTAACGCCCATCAGAGACATAACCACTGTCTGAAAAAACATAACAAATAAAAACATTGTTAAGAGTTAAAAGCAAATATATTTAACAAGATGAGGCTGTATTTTGAACTTACAGAGATTGCTGGAGGCACTCCAACGAGAGGATCTTGAAAGAACTTTGTTGCAAGGGCCAAAGCAAGAAGACTACTCTGCATTCCTGTTTCATACGATAATGTTCTCTGTAGGGCTTTTGCATCAGGTGCCTTGCTGAAGAAGATACCAGTGAAAAAGTAACCAGCGACAAAAGCCAAGAGATGAAAAGTTATGACGAGGAACAAAATGGTTGCGCCGAATGGAGACAAGATTGAGTCTATGTTTAAAGCAATTGGTGCTCCAATGCAACAAGCTGTATCAATTAGAGTTAAGGCTGGAAGAAATGGTTTGATAGTACCAGACACCCTTGGAAATAACCTGCAGTCACGTTTCAAACGTAACCATTAGTTTTTGGCTAAGTCTAGGCCGGTTCTAGTTTGTTATTCAAGCTGGATTGGCTCGAAGCTACATTTCTAGCTGATTGAGATAATGTCTCACCGGTTTAGAAGTAGTCCTGCGGCAATAGGTGTAACCACAACTTGGTGAATGCTAGAGATCATCCCAAACACATCAATGGGAAGCTTTTTACCAATGAGTAAGAGAGAAAGTATGGGTGTAACAAGAACCGCAGAAGCAGTTGAGAGAGAGGTCATGACGATGCTAAGCGGCGCAAGTGAAGGATCAGTCAAGAAAGTCGCGTAATTCGATAATTGAGCGCCGCTAACACATGAGACCAACATGATTCCAGCACCTATAGGAGTAGGTAGATTGAAAAGAGAGACAGAGATTACGCCAAAGATGTAACCTAAGAGAGGTTTTATAAAGAATTGTCCAATGTAGCCAGCTAATATAGCGTCTGGTCTTTTAAGTGCTTCAAGAAAGTCTTTTTCATTAGAGTTGATTCCAACAGCAAACATCAAGAACCCTAAGCCAGGCACAAAGTACCTAAAGAAAGAGTAATAGTAATTAGTGATTCTGATGTTTAATCAAAACTGTGATCAAGATCGATCAAAATTAGTAATTAGATTGATCCAAACCTTGGCTTGAACCATGAGAAAGAAGGTGGATAGAGAAGAGCAAAGATTGTACTTGAGACAAGAACATGAGGAATAAAAGAGTTGGCTTCCTTTAAAGTTTCCATTATAGAAACCTTATTATTGTAGATCTGGGACAAAACAGAACTGTTACTTGCCAAGAAAGCAAACAAAAAAGACGCGATTTTGTTGATTGTATAATTGTATTCCTACCTCCTTTGGGTCCGATTCGGAGACATATCTACGCCAAAGATAACTCGATCTTCCATCTTTGGATTGCAGAACTAAATATCAAAAACATTCAAAAATTTCACCTTAAGAAAAAAATAACAGAGTTATTGTCTGTTTTCTCAAGAGTTTTGCTTACTTTGTGAAATCGGGTCACTTCGTAGTGGAAACTTTACAGAACATGATCCTATAAGATAGCTCAATTCATCAGAAACAAGAATTGAAGACTTATTTACATCTCAAAAATGGATACTTTTCATAGAAACAGAGGAGCAAAAAGGTGAAACCTGGAGATGAGAATGAGAAGTTGTTGCGTGGGAAATTTGCATCTCGTTGAGTGTTGTGAGAAACCAATGGGTAGGAACACTCTCGAGGTTGAAGAAGACGATGTTGGGACTTTAAGAACAGAGTCTCAATCGGAGAGATCACACCCATTTTATTTTTGTTTCAGAAATAGCCAAAAACGACGATCTTTGCTTAAGACTTGAGAGAGAACAGAGACGTGAAAACAGAAAACGCAGCGTTTTTGGTGAATCTCTTTCTTTGCTTAGCGTTTATAAACTCGAAGTTCCATTTACCAACCTAACTAAAGAAACGTTTCGTTAGGCGTATTAAATTATAATTCATTTCCACGATACGCACGTGCGACTGCCACACCAACCTATCGTCTCAAAAGAATTAGATTTCGATTGGACAATTCTCAAGTTTGAGCAAACAAATTCTATGAAATTATGTCTTCATTTGTTTGCTCAAACTTGAGAATTGTCCCATCGAGATCTAATTCCCATTATTGATGTGAGAATGTGAGTAAACTCTGATCAACAAATCAAGAAATAAGTTTACAGGAGCATTCAAACAGTATCAGTAAATCCTCTAAGAATCTCAAATCATCCCTTATGTAATATCAAGAACACAAGTAGCATAAAAGAGATTTACAAGACTATCATTACAAGATAACAATGAACAACATCAGACTTTAGATGTTTGGACAAAAATTAATATACTCTTTGTTTGTGTTCCTTCCACATTGTAGAAGTAAAGACTAAGAGATCTGAACTTTTTTGAGCCATCCTAATCTATTCCATAGTCTTGAAAACTTCTCTGTGTCAATCTGACGAAATTCAACCTTAAATCTTAGGCTCCATGCATTATCAGGCAATCTTACAAGGTTCCTGCAGTTTACAAATCTCAGTTCTTCAAGAGCAGTCAGATACGAAATAGAGGAGGGAAACTCTTTAATGGCCGTACTGCTTAAATCCAAAACCCTTAAGCATTTCATCTTTCTTGACAAGTCTGGAAACTGATCCAGGCTTGTGCAGCCTGACAGATTCAGGGTTTCAAGATGCTTCAACTTACAGATACTAGTTGGAAGATTCTTGAGGTGTCTACTGTTTTCCAAGTCCAGTTTTTCAAGCAAGACCAGGTTCTTAATCGATGATGGGATTTCTTGTACCAAAGTCCCACCCATGTACAGTTCTTTTACAT
>WJSH01008723.1:4329-34083 GCA_009757365.2 Lepidium campestre | reverse complement strand
TTCGATTCCCCTAGCTAGAAAGAAGTCTAAATAGGTTATTGTCTTAGCTAATTGTTTCTTGCGGATTCGACCCCTGACTACTACATCGACTGTTAAACTATGCACTTACGGTGAAATATTAGGGATTTTAAAAATCTATGAATATGCATCTCTGCATTTTCTTACTACCCGAATGGTGATATACCTTGGTTATTATATCAATACTAGTATTAAGCCCCATGCCTTGCACATGCAAAATTATTATTGTTTTTATTGTATGAAATATTTATTATCGTCTAAAATACAAAAGAGAAACAAAAATGTTTGGAGAAGCTCATCATCCCAAATAAAGATGTAATTTCTTATGAAAAAATAAAATAATGTAATTTTATTTTTTACCTCACTAAATCTAACATTTCCTTCTATCGAAAAATGATTATGCAAATATCTTTCAATTACCCGGTGAGAAAATCCATAAAACAAAATCATCAAGTTTCAGATCGTCTGATCCACCCTTGGACCGATCGATCTAGTGTATGCTAGAGTATAAGCTTCTTTGGCGGTTTAACCCTTGGATTGATCAATGTGGTCCAACCGGATTAATCAAAATCGCAAAATGTTTTGGAATGGACCAATCAATTTACCAATAAAATATTTTCTGAATATTCTCTAGGTCTTATCTTTTGTTGGGGTATAAATACCCTTTTCGTTTTTTATTTTGTATGCAGCTTTTTGTACTTCGACACTCTCAAGAGAAATTTCAACATAAGTTTTCTTTTCCATTATCTTTTATTTATTTTTATGCTTTCAATTATGTACGAGTAGTTTAGTAGTTAGGTAACTAGGGTTCTAAATAGGAAATTTTTCATAGTTAATTTAGGTTGATAGAAAACATATTAGAATTCTCCTACTTGTATGAACTTAATGATGGAAATAGGTTGATCACCTAGGATTTGATTAGAGAGATGCAATAGATGTTTGGCAGTTCTTAGCATAAGACATGATATATTGTGGACCTAGTGTATTGTTCACAATGGTTGATGCAAATATTCGTCTCGAAGCTTCGTTTTGAAACAAGAGTTTGGTCGCTTCTGGAAGAAGTTGTTTAGGGATTAGTACCATCGAGAGGTAGGTTAGTCTAATTGAATTCTATAGTCTAGAATGATGCTTAATATTCAATCTAGTTTATTTATTTAATTTGGAAAAGACATAGAAGTTCCCAAAAATCCGTAGTGCCTAGTGTTTTGCTTACAATTATCTTACAGTTATCTTCAGTTAGTTTTAGTGCAAATTTTGGTCTTAAACCTCCCCCAAATTTTTTGATTCCCCTAACTAGAAAGAAATCTAAATAGGTTATTGTCTTAGCTAATTGTTTCTTACGGATTCGACCCCTGACTGCTACATCGGCTGTCCCACAGTGCACTTGCGGTGAAATGTTAGGGATTTTAAAAATCTATGAATACGCATCTCTAAAAGGGGTGCGACATCAATTTTTTGGCTTTATTGCCGGGAAAAATTTATGCTAATCAAGAGATTCCAGATACATTATCTCTAACTACGTAACTACCTTATGTTACAATTTTCTTGTGTTGGTATTTTTCTTTTGAATTTTCTACAAGTTTATGAACAAAGAAATGGAATCAACAACTTTTGTTGAATACCCTAACCCAATTAAGATCGAAACATCTATTCGGAAGAAGAAGAAAGGAAAGAAAGTCCAAGTGATGTCTGACTCTAAAGATGAGCAATTAACAAGCATACGTCAGAATCAAGGAGTGTTCGATGATCCGCCTCCAAGCTCATGCTGCTGGAGAAGGGGCATCACACATGTTCATCATTAGACTTTAAGGAATTCCAACGCTCCCTACCCTCACGTGAATCAAAGTGTTATTCAACCACCGCTGATATCTTGAGCTGACTTCGAGATTAAGTCGGGATTACTTGCTTTGGTGAAGCAAAATTAGTTCCATAGGCTACCTACTGATGATCGAACGTATCACTTGGATACATTCAAAGATATCTGGGCAACTACTCGCATGAATGGCATTCCTGATGATGTTGTAAATTGCCGACTCTTCTCATTTTCTCTATATGATCGGGCACACAGATGGTTGTGATCATTAGAGTCTGGAACCGCAAGAAACTGAGACCAATCTAAGGATGCTTTTATTTGTCAATACTTAACTCAAGCATGCACTACTCACCTCCGGAACAAGATCACTAGCTTCTAGTAGGATGCTGATGAAACTTTATTTGAAGCGTTGGAGCGATTTAAGGAATATTAAAGAGATTGGCCACATCACGGTTTCATATGGCTCTTGACACATCCAGTAATGGTGAGTTTACCATAAAACCGAGGAAGAGGCGCAAACACTTATCGAGAACATGGCTGCAAGCAATGGAAATTGTTGTATTGTTTACGATTGATCCAAGATATGTCAAAGCAAGAGCACAAAGCCAAAAAGACTAGGAAAACTAATTGCTAAAGTTGAGCAATTAGTCAAGAAGAGAGAAGCAAACTACTATCATGATCATGTTATGCATGCGCCAGAACAAGTCAATGAAGAGGAAATTTTACAAGCTGAGCTGAACTATGTGAATGGAAAAAGAAATTTCCATAATAGAGGTTTCCACCCCAACTATTAGAACAACCCGAATCTGTCCTAGCTATCCAATAATATGGCAAATCCTTAAGATCAACTCCATCCACCACAGATGTGTAATCAATTCTTATGACTTAAACCTTTTACACAAAGAAACTTTTATCAAGGATATTAGCCATAAGGTCAATATCAGCCCGGAAACTAGCAAGTTAACTTTGAGGGAAGGTACCAAAAACATGTTCAAGCACAGCCAATTCCGAATGCAATGAAGGACACACATATGGATGAGCTAAAATGTATGATTCATCATATCATGGCTAATCAAAATAAGACTGATACTGAGATCAACCAAAACGTAGATCAAATGTACAACAGTCTAATTGGAAAGTTTGTGATGATCTCCTCTCACGTGAAAGCTCTTAACAATCAAGTACCTCAGACCGCTTTAACTCCTCAACGCCTACAAGGCATTCTTCTAGGGAAAGCTGATCAGAACCTAAAACGAAAAGGAACTGAATCATGCCATGCAGTTATCTACTCGGTCACCTCTCCTTCATTTCCGTCGGGATTCGATATGAATGATTCTTCACATTCTATTGATATCAAGATTCAGATGCGGAAGATCAGATGCAAGTAGACAGTCCATGCGTCTTCCAGAGCTCATCGGAACAAGACCTGGAAGAAAATCCAGAATATAAACCTGAAGAAAGTTGTCCTATGAAGATGTGTACATGTAGTACATGCATATTTTAAGCTCATCAGAAGCAAATCCGGAAGAAGACCCAAAAGATACACCCAAAGAGATTATATCTATGAAGACTGACAAAATTTCTATTTGTATCAATCATTACATGGTATCAAGCAAAGGTGACCAGTAAAGTCTTCCATATCTCTCACCAAGTGCATCGACACCAGCCTACTTCCACGAGATACACTCGATAGAAGCATAACCGAAAACTTTGTACCTACAGATGAATAAAAGGCTGAAGAATTAGCTCCATATCATGGTGCTCCTAGTGAAAGAACAACCCATGAAGATCACATACTCAATGCAATCATTGATGTCATCGACATGGAAGAACATGCAAAAAGGGTTACCATCGATTTCTATCTCACCTTGCAGAGAAGAATGCCAAAGAAATGGCCAAATCCAGGAAAGTTTACTTTACCTTGTCTTATTCAAAGAGAATGTTTTCGCAATTGCCTATATGATTAAGATCAAGTGTGAACATCATGGCTGAAACTACATATCTAGATTTGGGACTTGATGGATTGGAGAATTCAGACAAAACTTTATATATAGCTGATGGAGTTTAACGATTCTCATGGCTATCTTGTGTCAAATTTTCATCCGATTCTGTTCACAGGAAAGCCTTCATCGACCTCTTTTATCGAGCATAGGTAGATGAAATCGACTAGAAACCTTTATTCCTTGATTTCTTGCATCCTTGCTTTATACTCTTGCTTCTACATCCATCTCCAAGTCTCTAATCGCTAAAGTAACTCCAAATTCACTTAGAAAGACTCAAATAATACAAAATATGCGACTATCTACATCTAGGACTCTAGAATGAAAATATGCTAAAACATCGGTGAAAACATGAGAATGTATGAATCTAAGTAACAAATCTAGTGCAAAATATGTATGAATTCTGGCTAGAATGCATGTATATCATTAGATCCAGATCCTGCTCCAGAAGAACTCCCACCTGGGGATGATTCACCAACGTGAGTACCATCAAACTCAAGCTAAAAGACTCTAACCAAGCATTGAATGAGAGACATCCCACTAGATAACTTTTATTTTCTTTTATTTTTGCATTTTTCATTTTAATTTTTAGACTCTAACCAAGCATTGAGTGAGAGGCATCCCACTAGATAACTTTTCTTTTCTTTTGTTTTTGCATTTTTCATTTTAATCCTGGTGCTCCTACTGTTGATTTTTTGAAGAGATGTTAGATCGAATTCAGAGATGAATTTTGGTTTGGACTGATTGATCCAACACATGGATCGATCGATCTAGTAGCATTTTCTGAAGAAGAAAAGAAAAGAGTGAGGACTGATCGATCCAGGGACAACCGGAAAAAAATTTCAAATAAATATTTGGATCGACTGATCTATGCGCAAGATTGGTCGATCCGAGATATCCGCAATAGAAATTTCGAATTTCTGCATAAAAAAAAAAAAAAGAAAGGACGATCGATCCTCCCTTGGATCGACTGATCCCAGATAAGTTTTTAAAATATTGAATTTGATTTTATCCTAAACTGAATCTCAACTGCTTTAGGAATCAGATAAAATTATTTAAACTCCCTATCTGATCAAAAGTTCCCGCCATCATTCTTAGTCCTAAAGAGAAGTTTTCATCATCCCTAGACAATATTTTCTCTCTAAACTTTAAATCCCCATAACTCTTTCAGTTCTTAGTGGAATTTGATAATTCTTGACCCTATTCCACTTGGATTTTCGTGCTCTAACTGTTTTTCTAGGTTTCAATTTTTGGAATCAAATATATTTTTTCTTAATCTGCAATATTAATAGGTGAACGTTTTTGAGTTTCGAGATTTTGAAGATTGTGATTTGAATCGCTTAAATATATAGAAATCTTGTTGCCTATGCATAATTAATTAGGATGTGGGTTAGATTAATTGGTTGAGAGGAATTAATAAATTTTTCCCTGAAAATTTATTCTTGTGAGTTTGTTTATTCATGAGAATTTGTTTCTGAATTAATTTTTAAGAGTTTTTCTGTCTTGCTGGGATTTCTTAATTACTAGAGAATTATTTCTTAATTAGAAAAGAATTATCTTATGAGTTTTGAATTTAATTTCTTTTAACTAGATTATTTGTTCTTCTTAGAAATTTAGGATGGATACTCAAGAAAAAATCTTCTAGATAAATTCCCAAAATTCGGATGATAGAATACATGCTATATCACCAAGCACTGAGGAATTAATCAACATGAAATTTCTAGTCAAACCAGCGCTACTTCCTGCCTAGAATGAATGGAACCACCATAACACAATATTCCTGAATAGTTGAAGAAATTGTAGATTAAGCCCACACACTTTGCATGCATAGAATCGCTCATTCACCTCGCCCATGAAGGGCATCTTGATCATTTTGTCAACAAGTTCGGAATTGACTAGTTTTACAAGTTAGAAAACTCCCTACTTACCCTGATTTAGTAATGGAATTTCTAGCAACTTGTCGGGTGAACTAGAATGACAAGAAGAATGTGATAGCATGAGACGACACTTTCACCTTTTTTCTTCACAAGCGATTCTACACTCTCACACTCAATAAGTTTGGTGAAATTCTCAGTTTCTTAGAAGGTATGATTTAAATTGGATTTGAGAAATCCATGTAAAATCATGTGTTATTCGATCACTGATTTTAAAATCCTAATCAAAATCACCCCTTATTGATTCTATTATTTGTAAATCCTACTTAATATCACCACTTATTCAACGTTACAAATTTGAGTGTGGATTTGTTTTTTGAATGGATTTGTGTGGATTTGATAGTCGATTTTCCTTTAAAACACAAAGACTCAAATCCTTACTCAATACTTGTTATTTTGAGTTGGATTTGCAAAATTCACTTTATATGATTCTAAAATCAAAAGATTTATAAATCTTTGATAGATTTCTAAATCACACTTTGAATAAACCCCCAAGTTCCCTAAGCTTTCACAAATCCAGAAATTTTGAATCACAATTGCATCTGGCCAATATTCATCAAGAGGCGTCAAACTCACTCTAGTCTGCAATCGAGTCCTCTGCATCGCACTTAAAGTTCTCAACAATACTTTGTTCTTTAAATCTGAGTTTGGTGCAGTTCGTGCAGGGGATGTGTCTTATTTTATACGGACTTTGTCACCTTGTTTCACACATATATGGATCAGAGGTAAGTTATATTAGCATTGGAGCATTTCTTGCAGAGATTATTGTCAGACTCAAGCAACCGCACCTAAATTGGGAAAGCCGTTACATTGTGGAACGCTCCTCACGCCTCTTTCTATGATAAAAATTGTCATTTTCAGATTTGTGGTCTAACTACAGAAGAACGGTTTATACATCTCACCTCACTAAATAACTTAGAATTCCCTGCAAAACCAATTCCTTCAGTGCATCTACAGAAAGAGACGGACAATTGTGCTCAAGCAATCCAAAACCGATCAGCTCCACCGAAAGTTACGGACATCGAGATGACCGAGTGTACACTTACACCAATGCCTTTAAATGATGATGAGATGGTTTGTAAACATTGGTTGTTAGAAGCGAATAGAAAGAACAACATCCTGCTCATAAGATATGGTCGACTAATTTGAAGATGGAGACCACGAGTCAGAAACTAGTGTGTGATAGGAGTAGATCTCTATGAGGACCCAATAGTGAAAACACAGAAATCCAACATGAGCTTGATGGCTACCACGATCAGCCGCCTATCTGAACATCCTTCATGTTTTCAGTAGTTAGAGTCAGTCATTTTTTGTGCTTTGAGTCGTTGTTAGTATTACTTATTAGTTATCTTTCCTTATATTATTTTTAAACTTGGAGGGTGCGAAGTAAGTCTGGAGGAGGCAGCAACAATTTGCTACTAAACACTCTTTTTCTTTTGTTTTGTGTCCCATTTGCATGCATTTTAAAATTTTCTCTTGTCCTTATTGAGTCAAAAACTTTGTCCGGGAATGGTATTTTATTTTATGAACTAACCATGTTGAACTAATCTGTAGTGGCCATTTTGACAGGTCTTTGATCTTAGACTTTTCTTTGTAGAAAATCTGTTGGTAAATCAACCTCTCAGCATTCCTGACATTCTTGAAGCTTCCCAAAAGACCTTGAGCTGATTCTCCAAGTGAACCTATTTTACTAGCCTAGGGGCTTGGAAATACATTGGAAGCTAGATCCCTTTTTTAGTATTGACAGTTCTGTGAAATCTACTGTAAGTGGTAAGTCTCTCTCTCATCAAACTTGAAATTTTGGAGGAAAAACAAGTAACTTCTAGTGAGCCTACGTGAAAGGTAGTTTCCAATAAAGATGAAACAAAAGATGAAACGATTATCACCCTTAAGTGTGCAAATCATGAAAAAGCAAGCAAACCGGAAGCAGGCTATAAACTCGCATCCTTTCGCGTATTGTGAAAAACTTGTCTCGCGCGCCTTAACGAGACTTAAGTAGTAGAAAATTAGTGATAGTTTTTTCTATCTACTATGGTCAAATCAAAAGAAACGTTTCGAACCTAATGGCTAAGAAAGATAGCCACACATAGGAAAAGATCTTGTTAAGCTGTAATCAATTAATACTCCGTAGGAAAGCACGCACCAAAACGAGAATTAGGGTTAGCGATAGTTCTCAAAGGGGCAACTTGAGCGCGGTTTTATTTTGGGTCGGAAGCTAAGCTGGTGGCCAAGTATACAATAGATTGTCGGGAATATGAGCATCATATGTGGTTCACGGAGCATGTAAGAAACAGCGTTCAAACGATAAGATATTTTTGCATTGTTTACAAACCTCACTTTCTTTCTATGGTTTCACATATGCTAAGGTCCATTCATATTCTGCGGAGTAATGAGTCTAAACCAAGATATGTTTCCTCTTGCTGATCCTAACTTTAAATCTCACTCTCTGCAGACATTGGAAGGACAATGTGTCCTTGCTCATTAGATTAATTTGAGAGAACACTAGTGTTTTCGTCTCCTTGCAGGTGTGATGCCTATGCCTGGTGCTTATTTTCAAGAAAGTTCACTGAATAAATACTCGCAATATCTACTTTCACCATTTAAAATGTTATCGCTTGCGTCCAAAGACCCAAAGATGTTCCTCTTGTGTTTTTACATAGACTCTCTCCACCATTCTGTCTGCATTTTGCTAGTAAGATCTTTCATTTCTCAAACCTACAAGCTAGAAGCGCAACCTAAAGTTCCATCCAAAGAAGGCTAGGATCTCGACCATTCTCACCTTATGCGTCTTCTTCTTCATTTGACTTCCTTGATCACCCTCAGGACCAGTGGCTGTCCATCTAATTATGCAATCTTCCGTTATGGAGGTGTAGATTTGCCAAATATCTAATGAATTCTTCTCTCTTCCGGTTGAATATTTAGGTCCTCTTAAACCAAGAACCGCCATCACCTTTCTATCTTTTACCTTTTTTGTTATTTTATTTTTGTAAACATCAATTGTCTGACGAAACATATTGTCTATTCACTACAAGATAAAACATGTTTCCAGATGGTCAAAACTGTCTGAAAATTGTCTGGAAACACCATTCTCGACGGCAAGAATGGAATTCCATTGAGAATGGTTGCAAAATTCTCGACGATTTGAAACAGATACAGTCCGTTTGGAATTCTAAGCTCTTCGTCGGGTGGAAACGGTTCTCGGCAAGATTTTAATGTATAAAAATATTAATGATAAATATATACATACACTTTACAATTATATAAATAAGGAAAAAAGTCAATCAAACACTGAACTTACCAAAAATGTCAAATTAAACACCAAACTATCGAACCTCCAAATTAAACTCGGAATTTATAGTTGACTTCTATTAAAACCTTGAACTTATCTTTGACCGAGCCAATTTACCCTGACGTTAATTTAGTTAACGGAAATTACTAACCTTGTTTAAGATCCGTTAATGAATCCAGTTAAATGAAATGTTGCGTTTTGGTTTAAAAGAAATGGAGAGAATTTAGCCCCAAATCCTTTCAAATTTCTCAACGTGACAAACTCTAAATCCCTAAATCAAAATTTCTTGCTTGATTTCAAATTTCTCTTTTGTTGTTGTCGATTTCTTGTAATCTCTTACCTTGTTATCTCTTTTTAAATTGTGTTTATTTTGGATTTAGGGTTTTTAGAGAAAGAGGAAGAACAGGCGGCAGAGAGAATAGAAGGAGATGAGTGACGGTGATGACATGTTGTTAGATCATATCCATTATATATATCTTCTGCCCACTTTCAATAAGCGATGATGACATGAGCTTTGTGAATCAGTGCAACTTTATTTTTTTGTTCTCTTCATACTCTGCTTTCTTCTTCTTTATCGAATTTGGGACTTGGTATTTGTTTCATTTGGTATTTTGGCTAGGCATGTTATTTAAATTATCATTATGACAAATGTAAACAAGATTTAGGTTCAATTTTCATAATCGAAATAATTTGTATCCATATCTTGATTCTTGAATGAACACAACTTAGTTGAGTATACATTGTTCAACTCTATATCATCATCATCAACACCTTACATACAAAGTAAACAAATTATTTATGCTGTCAAAGATAAAAGATCAGTAAATGGATTCTATGATGTTACACAACAACTCTTCCTTTAGATACAATCTCTTCTCCAGAAACAACAATCTTAGTTCCTTGCAAAAGAGATGAGTCTCCACCAGATTCACCATCATTAGCAGCAAATTTCTTTTTTCTCCATCAAACAATTTGTCATTTCGTTATGCTGTAAACAAGCATTGCCCATATTGCTCCTCTGTAATATGCACTCGTTACAGCTCGATACCTAAACATAAATCGCACACAATATGAGAAAATTATAGATTCAATATGAAATTGTGAAAAATTGATTCTTTTAGGTGCTAAGCTTGTGATTCCATTTGCAAAGACAACCAAATCGAACAACAAAAACAGATTTTTATAGGATCTTTGAACAAGGATTAATGATATTTTAAGCTGGACTTATATTTGGTTGAGAAAAGGGAAAAAAAAATCAATCATACACTGACTTTACCAAAATGGGCAAATCAAACATTGAACTATGGAATCTCTAGATTTTTGTTTGTCAACAATTGGATCGACAATGCCCGATCCATAGCCTATATCCCACTGGCTAAAATCTCCTTATAATCTACCAAAGTATAGTGGGTAGGGGTCGAACCCCTAACGCCTGAGTCATTAGCTGGATCATCCTAACCACCAGACTGAGAAGAACTCGGCGGAATCTCCAGATTAAACTCAAAATTTATAGTTGACTTCCATTAAAACCATGAACTTTAAGTTGACCGAGTCAATTTACCCTGACGTTAACTTGTTTAATAGACCTCCATGGTCGTGGCAAAACTCCTAACGTATTCAATATAGGCCACAACAACATCCCTTGAACAGGTTCCTCGGAAATTCTGTTAAACAACTTAAGGTCATGGTAAATCGGTTTGGTCAACTAAAAGTTCATGGTTTAAATAGAAGTCAACTATAAATACACAGTTTAATATGGAATTTTGATAGTTTGGTATTTGTTTTGATCTTTTTGGTAAGGTCAGTGTTTGATTGACTTTTTTCCCGTTGAAAAAATAATAAAAGTATACCGTTCTTGACCAGCAATGTCCCAAATCTGAGATTTGACGATTTTATGATCAATTTCAAGTGTTCTTTTCTGAAACTCGACACTGATTGTTGCTTTAGATTCAATATTGAGCTCGTTTCTAGAAAACCTAACGATTGAAGGAAAATTGAAAGAAGAGAGGAGAAAACAATTGGGGGATTTTTTGATTTGGATTTTTCGACTTGGTTTCTTCTAAAATGAAAAGCAAAATTTCAATCAAACAAACATAAAGAACAAAGCTATGTCATTTTTGCTCTGTGTTTTGTTTAAATAAAATGCAGAGTTTTCAACTAAACGGAGTTAATTAATTCCGTTAAACAATTTAACGTCGGGGTAAATTGATTCAGTCAACTCAAAATTCAAGGTTTTAATGGAAGTCAATTATAAATTTCGAGTTTAGTCTGGAGGTTCGATAGTGCAGTGTTTGATTTGACCCTTTTGGTAAGCTCGGTGTTTGATTGACTTTTTTCCTAAATAAAGTTTACGATAATTACATTTTACATATATATAATACTTTTCAATTTATATAAAACACATTAAATTAAATTCATTTTTCTAATTATATATAATACTTTTCAATTTATTTAAAACACATTAAATTAAGATTTTTTAGTAAAATAAAAATGAAATAATATATAACTAAAGATAATTATTGAAAAAAATTATATGAACTAATTTTTCTTTTCTTTTCTCAAACTATATGAACTATACTCCAAAAAGAACAAATGTTTATATAAAATGGAACATATGAAAAAAAAAATTATTCACAAAAATTTAAAGGCGAGATAATAATAAATAATTATAAAAATAATATCTACAAAAATACAAATTCGAAAAATGAACTCTATAAAATTATATTAATAAGATTATAGAATAATATATTATGAAAGAGTTTGATATTATGTTAGAGTACATAAGAGTATGTGAGATTATGTATAAAATTTTGATAAAAAATTGTAAGAAATTCACTAGATTCTATAATTGGTGTAGTCATTCAAACTCTTTAGAAATCATATTTGGAAAAGTACTGTATAATTTCTGAACACAAATAATGTTCATCTACTTTGTAAGTGAAGCTCTAAAAACGATTTGTGGAAAATCAAACTCATATGGAAGATATTCAGTTTTTGACATTTAGTAAAAGGAGAGAAATAATTAATTAACTACTTTGAATATCATCGATCGATTCAAAGATAAACACAACAAACAAAAGCAGCATGGTGGTAAGGGTTGGTTTGGGAAAAGATGTAACCTGTCAGTTCTGAGTTTCATTTCTGCCAAGAATTATGTTGTTGTTGTTTGGCCAGACGAAAATGGAATCATGTCTAAGGTTTTATTAGAAAACTCGAATACAAACAAATCGGCGGTATTGTCTCCTGGGAGAGTAGTTCGACTTGGCCTAGATCCCCCGAGCAACAAAAAACCAAACAAAAGCATGACAACAATAAACAAAACTGAATTCTACACTAACATCCTCGAAAAAGCAATCTACGGTTACAAAATTGCCGATGTTTATTACAAAAGTTGAAATTATTATTCTGTCTTTTTGTTAAAGACCTATTCTTGTTGGCCTAAGAAAGAAAAAAGATGTCCATGTTTACGTTGAGACAAGAGTAACATTGCCGCAACTACAACAACAAATGGAAGCCGGCGGAGGAAATACGACCGAAACGGCCAAGCAAGTAGGTTCGTCATCTCCGGCCAAAATCACAACGATCTTAGGTAAGTAATCACTCACTTAGCTTCCTTGTTTCCAACTTTGTTATCTTCTTCAATAGGATTGTTAGTGTTAGAAGGAGATTTTTGGCGTGTACAGACCAATGAGAGTAATGCCAAAGCTATAAGCAAAATTAGCAAAGAGAGACCACCAAAGAGATGGTATTGGTGTCTTCCATATTTCTACTTTTGGTACTGCTCTCATTTTTTTTTCTTGTATATTGTAGTACTGGAACTATGAAAGTCTTAGTATTTGTTGTTGAAGAATTTATAGTGGAAGATTTGTACGATCACTACTATATTTTTTAAGTTTATTTGATATATATGAGATTGTTTTCATTTAATTAAAGTTCAAAACGAAGTAGGGAGATTCCTTGTGCTCTCCAGATATTCCTTTTCTTTGTTAACTCTCATTCTTTTATTTATTAATGTTTATTTATGTCATGTCATGAGGACATTTCACTTTAGTTAGTTTTTGACACTCGAAGAATGACCGCGGTACATGCAAAGTAAAAAAAATTTCTTTGAATGGATGTGAAATTCATTAAAAAATAATTTTTCTTTCAACTGATTCAGTTTTTTTGACAATTTTAAATATTAATTAGAGTGTCGAGACTATCCTTAATTGATACTGTAAGAATATTTTTGGTTTAGTTATAAAGTTCAAATTCATATAAAAGTTTATGATTCTAATATAAAAGACAATACCATAATTGATCGGTTCCGATTAACGTCATTAAAGTCGGGTGTATTGATAACCCTTCTCCCTTCTCAAATGGAAGTTTTATTAGTCTTCTATATATATATATATGGTAACAATTAAATATATATAGATATATATGTAGAGAAAGTGGTAGTTATAAACCACAAAAATATTCGTGACTCTTGATTTTGCTTATTGATATGTATGCATTTTAGCTAGTTTAAGGAGTCATTTACCTTTCATTTTGCACTGATTTATACAGTGTTTGCATCATATTAGAGTTTTTTTAGGTTCATTTGCATGGTTTGCATTTGCATTGCATACATTTCGCATTTGGAGTTGTTTTCAGGAGCATTTGGGCATTTTGAAGATCAATCCGGACTAGAGGTGAAAGGATACAACATACTTGACAAGAAGGCACACTTTGGAGCTGGATAGGAGCAACGGATGTGCAATTTGGATCTAACTCAACGGTCAATTCTAGCAGATAGATCCAGTTGATTTCACCCTTGCAGCTTGAGTTGATTGCTCGAGTTGATTATGGTCCTAATCGAGTTGATTGCTCGAGTTTATTTTGGTTCTGCTCGAGTTGGTTGGTCGAATTGTGGTGCAGCGCATAAATCAGTTTCTGATCTCGGAGGCAGCAGTTACAAGACAAATAGGCGTCGGCGAAAGCAAAGAAAACGGCGGCGCCAGTTTCAGGTGGCGGCGGGGGTGATATGATGATGATGACGGCGATGGGATAGATGAATCTAAAGGCAAATTGAATCAAGCCTCTAGAATCCTACCAACAAGAAGAACTCAGGGTTCATTATTGCTAAGCTTACTCACGTGGGAGCTAAGATCGACGACGGCTAGCGTTTATGATTTCTCACGTTAGCAAATGCTAGGGTTTTGTTTTTTGTAACTCTCTCTCTGTTTTATTAATGAAGCAAGGAGTTACATTATATAGTGAATTTCCTCAAGAAAACCATAAAATCTAATGGGCCAATACCTTACTAGGAATTTCTAAATAAAATGAAAAGACCAAAACTGATCAGACTTCCTTATCTCTTCTTGGGCCTATCAAAATTGTCCTTCAAAAAGAAAATGGTCTTTCACAACTTAAGCCCAAAACAGGTTACTAATTAGTCAACCCTTAGGTAAACCATTTTCACCCTAAAAACAAATGACTCTATGGGCCTTATTACAACAAACCGACGAAAAGCCTAAATAACTTAAATAACTTAAATAGAAAAAGGCCCATAGAGAGTATAAGCATGTGTGATTTCGGACTAACCCTGGTGCCACGTTGCATCAGATCTCTCCCAGTCAGAGAGATTCGACCCCGAATCTGTATTGATCCACGGTCCCGGTTCTTCTTCTTCTTCTTCTTCTTCCATGTCAGCCTTTTCCAAACCCTTCATCCTCTCGTACGTATCCTTCAGAGTCTCAACCCTATGCTTTGGACACCTTACGATACTTGCAGCTTTAGTAGACTCTTCGATCTTTCTTCTCTTGTGCTCAGGAGGGGTAGAGAACATGTTCACTCCTGCATCTCCAACCCTGATGAATCGAATCTCGTCCATGCTCGGCGTGATGTCAAATGGGTTAAACTCGGGTTGCTTTGGTACAAACTCCTCAAGTTGCTTTCCATGTTCAACTAGCTCCACTTGTTCTTGAAATGTCGGGTCATAGTAAGTCGCATCGTAAGCTGCCTCAAAACGTGCTGGAGATGGTGATAGAGTGTAGGTATTGTTTCAGACACAAAAGACATAGGTATTGAGATACGCGTTGTGTACTACACGTTTGTCAAACTCCCATGATCTCCCAAGCAACACATGACACGTGGTCATTAGAGCAACATCACAGCTGAAGTCATCTCAATACACTTCTCCTATAGAAAGAGAAACAAGAGCTCGTTGATGTACCATAATGTTCCCCTCGGTTTGAAGCCAAGCTAGCTTGTAAGGCTTAGGATGCGACAATAGGAATAAACCCAAATGATGTGCTATCCAAGAGGATATCACATTCTCACTATTCCCCGAATCGATGACTAGAGAGCATTCCATTCCCTTGATATGACAAGAAGACTTGAAAACTTCGCTCCGCTGATCAGGAAGAACAGATGTGAGCAGCACACGATCACGTCGTTGGGCCATTAAAATGAGATGTGTATCGTAGTTTGCGGCTTGTGGTGAGTCAGAACTGCACATGCTGCATGTTGCCTTAGCGTGATCTTCTTGGCAGTAGGTAGGCAGCGCGGAACATCGGTTGTAACCGAAGGCACTCTTTTGCTCTTGAAGATCCGCTTATCCTCTTCAAGTTCTATGCTAACAACATCACACACAACAAGAAAAGAGAATCACACGAACCTTTTGATTCTCTAGCGAGAAAAGGATCCTTGCGCATCATGCGCTTATCTCCTTTAGCAAGTCTAGGGGTTTGCAGAACATGGATCTGTCTCCTAGTCTTCAAGGGCAAGCCATGGGGAGATGGTTTGACCATGGTAAGGGGTTATGACGAAGCAGCCTCCAGGGTTCTCTTGTCGCTAGCAAGATCAATCTCAACAACAACAACATCCACATCAGTGAGAGAGAAAGATTCATATGTACCTTTTGAATTTCTCTTTGATGTGGATCCAATATGAACCATCATCTTGTGCTTCATGAAATCTTCTCCTCCAATGGATTCAAAGGCTTGCGTTGCACAGTCCAATCTCCTTAACAAAAGAGATAAACCTCGATGAGAGGATTCAACAACAACGGAACTCCGTGATGGGGCAGCAGTGTTCGGCGTGTGTGGTGTTGCGTGGTGGAGTGGCTGCGACAGCAACGTAGCTCCAAGGTGGTTGTTGTGCCTGGCGTGGTGGTTTGTTTTCCATGCCTCGAAGGATGGTGAACACTTGTGCATCTTGTCAAGACAATTGCTCAAGGACTTGATGAAGCAAGAGCGGATCTGGAGTAGAAGATTCACTCCGCGGATGAGACACCTCTTGAGAGGTGTCTTCAAGCACCCAAAACAGATCTCGGCAACTCAACAAGTTATGTTTAAACGATGATACCTTGGTGAGCTTTTAACAGGATTTGATCAAGCGGTAGAAGTTGATCAATGCGGCTCTGATGCCAGATGGTAAAGCACAGAAATCAGATCTAGGGTTTCTAATCTCTGAGGCAGCAACTACAAGACAAAGAGGCGACGACAGAAGCTAAGAAAACGGCAGTGACGATTAGGGTTACAGCAACGGTGATTAGGGTTACGGCGGCCGCGGCTTCAGGTGGCGGCAACGGTGGTATGATGATGATGATGACGGCGATGGGATAGATGAATGTAAAGGTGAATTGAATGAAGCCTCTACAATCCTACCAACAAGAAGAACTCATGGTTTACTCTTGCTCGGCTTCCTCACGTGGGAGCTGAGCTCGACGATGGCTAATATTTGTGATTTCTCACGTTAGCAAAAGCTAGAGTTTTCTTTTCTGTAAATCTCTCTCTGTTTTATTAATGAAGCAAGGGGTTATATTATACAGTGAATTCCCTGAGGAAAACCCTAAAACCTAATGGGTCAAGGCCTTACTAGGAATCCCTAAATAAAATAAAAAGACCAAAACTGATCAGACTTCCTCATCTCTTCTTGGGCCCATCGAAATTGGCCTTCAAAAAGAAAATGACATTTCACAACTTAAGTCCAAAACAAGTTACTAATTAGTCAACCCTTAGGTCAACCATTTTCACCCTCAAAACAAATGACCCTATGGGCCTTATTACAACAAACCAACAAAAAGTCCAAATAACTTAAATAGTCTTCAAAATAATAAATAAAATTGAAAAAGGCCCAGAGAGAGTATAAGCTTGCGTGATTTTGGACTAACCCTGGTGCCATGCTGCATTAAGTTGATTCTAGTCCTGCTCGAATTGATTGCTCGAGTTGATTCTGGTCCTGCTTGAGTTGGTTGCTCGAGTTGATTTTTGGTCCATGTCGAGTTTATTCCACTCTGGTATACAGGTGGAGTTGATTCCACTCTGGCAGACAGGTCGAGTTGGTTCTGCTCTGGTAGATAGGTCGAGTTGATTATGGTCCAGGTCGATTTGATTCCACTCTAGCAGACAGGTCAAGTTGATTCCACTATGGCAGACATGTCGAGTTGATTCCACTCTTGCAGACATGTCGAGTTGATTCCACTATTGCAGACATGTCGAGTTAATTCCACTCTGGCAGACAGGTCGAGTTGATTCCACTCTGGCATATATGTCGAGTTAGTGGTCGAGTTGATCCCGCTGATGCAGCTCCACCATCCAGCTCGAGTCACTGGTCGAGTTGATTTTGAACAATACCAGCTTCATGGGCCACTCTGCATAGGGGCCGAGTTAACTAATTGAGAAGGCGCTTAGTTGGAATTTTATTTCAGACTTTGTTTTAGGGTTAATTCCTTGAATGCCACTAAAATGAACATCTTAGTTTTTGCCATTTTTGTGAAAGAACCTTTTGAGTCATTATTCTCTTTGTAATTGCAGAACCATCCTTTCTACTGTTGAATGCAATTTGCTGTTATCTTTCTTCATTGTTCATCATTTCTTTTTGAGTTTTATGATTATGTTTTCTATTTTGATTCATGATGTGTTGCTTTCCTTAATAATGTCTGAATAGATCATCTATGGTTCTTGAGGTTGTGAGATAGATTAGTGTGGATCTTAGGTTTTTTAGGTTGCTTAAGGGTAGATTAGCAAGATCTCTTATGTTTTGGTGTTGTTAATGCTCATTTCTTTTTGATCAATTGAAATATGTTCTTAGACATTTTAGCATCCAAAAGGTGTTTGATAGAATGTCTGATTGAACCATCTCAGAGATTCACATTCTTAGCTCAAGGGATTGATTGTCGAAGATGTTTATAGGTTATGTTAAGTTGTTTCTTCATACCAGATAAGTTGTTAAATGCTTGTGATGATAGGGTATATTGATAGCTTCTCTGAGATTGTTTTCCACGAGAGTGGATTCAGTAGCGTATGAACTTAAGGCCTAGAGATCCGCTTTGTTGAGTTTTGTTAAGTAATCTAGTAGACTTAGGTGATCCACTGATCCATGACCCCCATTCCTCAGGAACCCTCTTTCTTTTCCGTTGCTTAATACTTTGTTTTTGCTTAATTCCTCGTTGTTCTGTTTTTACCGTTGTTCTGTTTTCCTGATGGTTCGTTTTACTTGTTGTTTCTTTTAGACACTGCATGTTTAAGTTGCTTGTTTTAAGTTGCTAGATAATTAAACCGCTATTGATTGTCCTGAATTAGAGTAGTCTATCACATTCTGATTGCTAGTTACACACTTATTTGGATTGACACTAAATTACTACAATGACCATGATAGTGCATTATTATTCATTTGATAATAAAATCATGTTATCAAATTGGTGCCATTGCCAACTGGGTGTTGGTTAGCTACGTTTAGGATTCTAGACTTTTTGAGATCAAGTTCTTTTTGTTCTGCAATTGATCAATCACTTGTGATTTTGCAGCTCTCTTATTCAGCTCGACCTTCCCGCTCGAATTCAGTTCTCTTGTTGTATGCAGACACCTTCCTAGGGCATTCAGAACTTTTTTCGTTTTCTTGACAATAATGATCATCTTCCACGTGAGTTGAGAGAGCAGAGATGCCGCCTCCACAGTGAACTAGACAATAAAGAACAAATGGATCCCCCAAAAGGATCAAACACAAATGCACCTCCTGTGCAAGGGCCTCAACTGAAAAGGCCAAGAACCACTGGAGCTGGCGATGCACCAAGCAATCACACACATAGCCATGGGATTGTTCCTCTTGCTATTCAGAACAACAACTTTGAGATCAAGCGCAGTCTCATCTCCATGCTCCAAAACCACAAGTTTCACGAATTGCCTTTTGAAGATCCTCTTGATCATCTCAATGAGTTTGAACGGTTCTGCAGCCTAACTAATATCAATGGTGTTAGTGAAGATGCATTTAGGCTGAGGTTGTTCCCATTCTCTCTTGTGGACAAATCAAAAATCTAGGAGAAGCATTTACCTCAAGGCTCTATCACCTCCTGAAATGAGCGCAAGACAACTTTTCTTGCAAAGTTTTTCTCCAAGTCTAGAACTACAAAGTTTTGGAATGAGATTTTCAGCTTTGTGCAAAAGAGTTCCGAATCATTCTCTGAAGCTTGGGAGCGGTTCAAAACATACCAATCTCAGTGTCCTCATCATGGCTTCAACACTGAATCATTGCTGAGCACACTCTACCTCGGTGTCATACCAAAGATCCGCATGCTATTGGATACAGCTAGCAATGATAATTTCTTGAAAAAGATATTGACGATGGCTGAGAATTAGTGGAGAACCTTGCACAACCTGATGGACAATACATAGAGGACTTTGACAGATAAATGAGAGGTGTGGATGATTCAGATTTAATGAGCAGAAAAGAGATAAAGGCTCTGAATGAGAAACTGGACAAGCTGATCTTGGTACATCAGAAACAAGTGCACTTCGTGTGTGAAGACGAACATGTTAATACAGAGGAGGATGATCAGGTTGAAGAGGTTAATTTTTTGCAGAATCAAGGAGGAGGTTACAATCATACAACAACTACAAGCATAACCCGAACCTCTCCTATAGGAACACCAATGTTGTTAACCCCCAAGACCAAGTCTAACCACCCAAACCTCAACAGGTTCAGACCAAAGCCTATGTGTCTAAGCAACAATACCACCTGAGTTTTCAGCCAGCTCAAACCGTACCACCTGGGTATGACGCACACGCTCAGCCGCCTACTCAATAAGCTCCACAGGTTGTGGATTTGCTCTAACAGATTCTCAAGGGTCAGACCTCTACTGCTACTGAGTTGACAAAGAAGTTTGCTGAGGTCCACAATAAGATAGATAAATCTCACAATGACCTTAACTGCAAGTTTGAGACTTTGAACGCTAGACTAAAGTATCTAGAGAGTCAACATGTGTCTTCTTCTGTGAAGACTACTGGGCAACTACCAGGAAAAGCCATTCAGAATCCCAAAGAATACACTGCCCAATCTATCATTTTAAGGAGTGGAAACAAGCTATCTACGCCAGCAGGAAAGGCCAAACTCACTGGGGACAGTGAAGTTCAAGATGGGGAGGATTGCTAAAACACTGAACAGCTCAAAAACACTACCTCTGATGTTCAGCTTGAAGTACAACTCGATGTCCAAGGTCGAGTTGAATTTTCTCTAACACCCACACATGTTATCTCAAAGGAAAAAGAGCCACGCTTCGTTCCCCCATCATACAAGCCTCCACTGTCTTTTCCTGGACGGTTCAAG
Source organism: Lepidium campestre (assembly GCA_009757365.2). NCBI lineage: Eukaryota > Viridiplantae > Streptophyta > Magnoliopsida > Brassicales > Brassicaceae > Lepidium > Lepidium campestre. Next base: position 13,461 of record WJSH01008723.1, on the reverse strand, counting down.
AAGGACTTGGCTGAGAAATATAAAGGCATCATTGACAAACAAATGAAGGAGATTGGGTTGAAGATTCCTATATTGGATGCCTTTACACTTATACCTCCTTATCAGAAGTTTTTGAAAGAGGCAATCAAAGAGAAAACCATGGAAGTAGAGGGTATGTGAGTAGAGACTCATGAGTGCAGTGCCATCACACAGAGGAGAGTAGTGCATGAAAAACTAGAGGACCCTGGGATAATCACTCTACCATGCTCATTGGGTCATTTAACTTTCATCAAATGTCTTTGTGATCTTGGAGCTTTAATCAACCTAATGCCACTCTCTGTTGCTAAAAAGCTAGGGTTCAATAACTAAAAATCGTGTAAACTCTCCTTGATTCTAGTTGATAGGTCCATTCGATTTCCATATGGTTTGTTAAAGGATCTTCCTATTAAGGTTGGCAATGTAGAGGTGCCCACCGATTTTTTGGTGCTTGATATGGATGAGGAACCACATGATCCACTACTCCTTGGTGGACCATTTTTACTCTTAGCTGGTGTAGTAATTGATGTGAGGAGTGGCACAATTGAGCTTAACCTTGGAAAAGACCTCAAAATAAAGTTTGATATCAATGATGCAAAGCGGAGGCCAACTATTGAAGGACAAAGCTTCTCAATTGAGGGAATGGATCATCGGGATAGTGAACCTCTTAAGCTCCCTCAAGTTGTATTGTTCAAGAGTGGTAAAGCTAGTGATTACTGCAGAAAAGCCCTAATGTATGAAGAGGTTGTAGATGGGAAAAACCTTGAATCTCTGTTTGCTTGCAATGAGACTGCACAGCCACCTCCTAAGGAGTTATGCAAGCTACCAAAATTGGATCTTGGACCTGATATAATCTTACAACCCAATGGAATTGTTGATGGAGCAGTAGAATACACAGTGAAGAGCAGTAAGCATTCCAAGGCATTTGTAAAGGTCAAGCAATTTCTCTTCTCAACAAAGCCCAAATCAGATTGGTTAGGACCTTTCAACATCAAAGAGGTTATGCCTTGTGGAGCCATCACTTTGGTTAGCAAGGAAGGAAAGGATCTTCCAGTGAATGGGCAGAGGGTTAAGCTCTACATGGTTGCTGGAACCACTTCAGAGGGGATCTCAACTCCTCTCTCTGAACTACCCTAAGTCTAATGGGCGTGAGAAGTCAAGCTTAGTGACTTAAAACAAGTTCACTTGGGAGGAAATCCCATGGTTACCTTGTATATATTGCTTTAAGTTTTTATTGTTTTCTTGTTTTTAAGGTTGACAAGTCGCATGAAGGGAGTGTGAGCACGAATTCAGCAGGAAACAAAGGTCTTGAACTGATGAATGCACAACTCGACCTAGCGCATCGAGCTGAGCAGGCCAAGCACATTTCCTGCCAAGACACCTCCAGCTCGACCACCTACACGAGTCAGGCCATCGAGTTGAGCTCATACTGAGCCCGGAGAACCCAACTCGACCTCACACGTCGAGTTGAGAAAGCCATGAAGCCAAAGAGAGTGTAGATGCGTCCATTGCTTTCTACTTGATTCTCCATAAGGTACCAATTTCATCCATTCACTGTAAATATCATTACATCATTCATCCTAGTTTTTATTCATCCTTTGGCTTTTGTTACACAAGGGACTGTATAATATAAGTTTGGGGGAGGGTTCTAGATGTGTCTAACCAAGGTTTTTGTGTTCTTAGTTTCAAATTTTTGCACTTGAGTCTACATGCATAACATATCATTTAAGGCATAGAAAATCCATAAAATTTTGAAATTTTTTCAAAATTCATGAAAAGAGTGTCATGTAGTTGCATTCATGTAGGATTGAGTCTAGAATCTGCATTGGGAATTATGAGGATATAACCATTCAGACTTGTTAATTTTTGTGCTAGATTCAATGCCCTAGTTGTTAGTTGTTTGATGCATGCCTAGTTTGCTATGAAAGTTAAGACTGCACCATGCTAGGAATGTTTAGTTTGAGCTTCATGACTTGACTGAACCATGCTTTGATCTGATGTCATTCCTTACTAAGTGATAACCTTAATTTGACTCTCAATTATCAAGTCTATGCATCAAGTTTGAACTTGTGAATTGCGCAGAATACTTGGATTTCGTATATCATTTTCATATATCTTGTTAATCCAAGTAGACTTTCACCTTAAACCTTGCCTTCTTTCGAACCATCCATTGCTTGTTGTGTGTTATGTGAGGTATATTTTTCGGTATAAACTTGGCATAAAGTGTTAGGTGAGAGCCGACAAGAACATGACTTCATGTAAATGTTGGTTCTTGATTTTTGAATCAGTTAGGATTAGGTGGTTTCGATATCTGGGTGTGGGAAGCTTATGTGTTATGCTTGGGAAAGGAATGAAAGAAAGAAAGGGTAAAAAAATCCTAAGTTAAAAGAGTCTAAGGGGAGAAAAGTCTAAAAGTTATATGTGTTCTAATAAAGGTTTTGGGGAACGAAAGTATGAAAAACGTTTTAAGCAAAGGAAAGAAAAGAAAGACAAATGTCTAGAAAGTCTTGTGGTATAAGAAAGAATATATAACTAGAGCAATATGTTGTAATAAGCCCAAACCGCTAGAAGTCACTAAATAAGAACCCTCTCCTTAGATTGGCAATGAAAAAAGCTTGAAAAGTTAATCTTAAAAATGTTGTGGCTGAAAAGAAAAGCCTTGTGTTGATTGTGTTGAAACGGTAGACTTAAACAACTACAATTCCAAAAAATGTCTGAAGAAGAAGACAGTGCATTCAGTTTGGGTAGTGTTCACGCATGGGTATGAATTTCTCTTCTTATATCTCAGACTCATTATATTATATAAGCTGATATATAGGTTCAATATATATTATTTCTATACACAATAATATCTATGCTATATGTTGAGAATGCTAGATGTAAGAATGATGTATATATATATATATATATTTAATTATGAGTTGTTCTATATAAATTTCAGGAGGATGATGTTGATAATGCGAGAATCGTTAGTTGGGGAATGGGTTAAGGTAGCCAATGGTGGATGGTACTTTGATCCCCACGAGTGGGGAAGCAATAACTATGTCCATCTATTTGATGGCCTCACTTTATCTAGATTGGTTGAGCTGGTGAAATCAAGATTAGGAAGTAGAGCTAAAACTTTATCAATCCAGCTCTCTTACCAATTTCCAGAAGGGTTGACATTTGATGAGGGAGAAGGTGCGGAACTGACCTCGATTACTGAAGATGTAGATGTTGAGATATACATGAGGGTGTGGCGTGATATGAAAGAAGTAAATATGTATGTCAATATGGGTAATCAAACACGAAGGATAACTAACACTATATATCGGAAAACACAGACTCCATATGTTGTTCCAAATCCCATCAACTTTGTTACCGGTGATGAAACTGATGATTCGGAAAGTGATCCAGAGGATAATATTGACGAGTGTGCTGGTTACGAGTTTATGGTAGGAGGTGGAAGTGCTATACACAGTAGACCTCCTTATCGAACTAGTAGTACTACACTAGTAGAACGTAACACATAATAGATAACTTAGGCTCAACCGATGGTTGTTGATAAAGGAAAGGCCATTCAAGCGAACCAAGAATTTAGGAAACATCCAGTGTCAAGATTCAAATTAGGTGAATCTTTTCGTAAGCGTTTGGAGTTCTCCGATTAAAGTAGTGATGATGAATCAACAGAAAGTGAGGATTTAGAAGAGCGTAGGAGATGCCATAATTCTATTTTATCTCAAAGATCCCTTATTTCGCTTGATGAGATCATGAATGACAATAGCTCCGACCAAACCTTGTTTTGGAGGGATGTCCCTCTTGTATTCAATGAAAAATGTTCGGAAAGTACTACGAGAGCCTCCAAACGACAATATGGTAATTTTGTAGTGCATCACATAGGCTTTATAACTTATATTATAGTATATAATATTCAGAACTGATTTACGTGCATCACATTGGCTTTATATATGCATAGAAATATTATATAATATATGTGCTCGTTCTTGTGTATACATTGACACTGCTATGTTTGACGTGAACTATGAAGGAGAAATGTTTTTTGTGGGGAGAGTGTTCAAGTCTAAAGCTGATTGCAAAATAAAGATTGTTATTTATGCTATAAACCGGAAATTTCATTTTCGTACAGAGAGGTCAAATCCAAGGTATATGACATTGTGCGTCGCCCTCTCCTGTCCATGGTGAATATATGTGGTGTGTGTAGACTCTCCTAGAAGCTTTCAGATTCGACAAACAACTCTATCCCATAATTCTATAGTAGATGATAGGAAAAATTACAATAAATTGGCCACCACACAAGTGATTGGAGATATAATATTGGAAGGCTTGGAGATCAAGGGAAGTAGCAATGGAGAGCTCATACGGTACATCCTTTGGGAGTTATACGATACTGCCGGTCTACCATTTAATGCTGGAAAAGGAAAATCCGGGGAGCTTGTGCTTCTTAGAGTTCAATGATCTAGAGGGAAGTGTAAGGTGATTTAAGTATAATTTCATAACATTTGGTGCCTCAATTAAAGGTTATCCATACATGAAGAAAGTAGTCATCGTGGATGGAACTAGTTTGAAATCTCGATTTGGAGGTTGTCTTCTGTCTGCTTGTTGCTAATATGGCAATTTTCAAATTTTCCATCTTGCTTTAGGAATTGTTATTAGTGAGAACGGCGAATCTTGGGCATGGTTCTTTCTTATGCTTAAAAAGTTTGTCGAAGATTCGGCAGATGTTATCTTCATATCAGACCGACACAATAGCATATACACAGCATTGGCAAAGGTAAAAACAGAGGTTTGATATTTATGTAGCGTAGAATATCAGTTGTGTAGTACAGTATATGGTATATATATAAAGTACTTCTATCAATTAAGCAGGTATACCCATTTACGTTGCATGAGGCTGCACTGTCCATCTTTGGAGGAACGCTCGATCAAGGTTTAAGACGAAGAATATTGCAAACCTGATGTCAAGAGCTGCGAGGTCTAATACACTGATGCAGCGCAGAAAACGAGATTATTGTTTTAATCTCAAGAGGCGATGACTATAAGATGTTTAACGGCGGCGGAAGCTTTAGGGTTTTTGGTTGCAGCGGTGGAAGCAAATATAACGGCGGCTGCGGCTTCACGGGATGATGATGAACAGTGGCGGTAGCGGGATGATTAGGGTTTGAGACGGCGGCGACGTTATGGTGATGATGATGGCGATTTGATATGGAACCGGATAGATAAGCTCAATCTTCATATCTATGGTGATCTAAAGGGACCTTCTACCAATAAGAAGAACTCAAACTTCAACTCTTGTTAGGCTTCCAACACGTGGGAGGCTAGATGCGTGCGACGATGGCTATGAATTTTGGTGTGATACTCTAATGTTTGAAAAAACTATCTTTTATTAAAACGGCTCCAAAATAACAAAGTGTTGGGAATTTTATATTTATAAGAGATCTCATGAGAGACACCCTTAACCTTAATGGGTCTAAACAATAACCCTAATTATTAATAAAATAGATGGGCTTTAACTAATGGGCCTATTAATTAAAAAACAAACATAAACAAATTGACCATATTAATGGAGCTGAACAAAACAAGGGAGCCTTATGATATGATAGATTTTCGGCCCATTAAACAAGCTTAATGGACCTCATGGCCAAGTTCTCTTAATCCCTGGTGCCACGCTGCACCAGATCCCTCCCCGATTGAGAGATTCGACCTCGAATCATCGGCCTAGTCCTTCTCTTCACGTGCTAGCTACGTCCAACTCTTCGTTCTCCTCGAACTTCCTCTTACTCACATTGACCGGCATCTTCATGTCAGCATCATTCTCACCAATTCTCGAGTCCTCGGTCCCAGAAGACCGGTCTTCTCATCCTCTTCCTTCAACTCCATCTGGTAGATCCAGCAACCTACTCAGATTCTCTCCCTTCGCTCGATCACGCCCACGGAATGGCTGCAGCCAATACGGCTCACGTTCACGTTCACCATCCGGCACGACCTCAACATTCTTGTCCTTGCTTATTACGCTAGAGGTTTTTTCTTTAACCTATCGTCCATGTTGACGTCCCTGAGCTACTTCTTCTCGTATGTTCAACAACCTACTTGGGTTCTTCTTCTTGTGTGGCTTCTTCATGCTCATCTTCTTATCATCCGCACCTCCTTGAGTTTGATCCACACAAGCAATTTCAAACTCATTATCTTGACCAAAAGACTTGTCAAGCCTTTGCGCACACACTTCAGACATAGGACGTCCCACCAAGTTTGCATCGTCTCCTCGCCACGGATGGAGGAGTGTTGGTGCGTTCACAGCGGCGCCACATTTAACTTGTGTCTCAGTCTTTTCACTTGGCACATTCTTGTGATCTCCTCTCTGGTCCTCTTCACTCTTGTAGACCCTTTTGTCTTCCACAAGTTCAAACTTATGAAAGTAGTGAAAACCAAATGTAGAAGAGGCTTGTTTATCAGCAACTCTTCATCGCACAGGGGCCTTCGAAACATCAATGAGATTGCTGAAGGTTGGTGCACACTATCCGGCTTTGGTGACTCTATGTGCTTAGCGTCACTCATGACATCCTTACTTGGCTGGTCTAGCAACTCAACCAAGTTACTCTCCTTTGCTAGCACGGGCAGAGAACAATTGAGACAGTCATTATGCAGCCATGGGAGTCCCACGTCTTCATTATCAAAGGAAGGCAAAGCCTTCGGTCTCTTGGGTGGAGTAGTTTCACCCTCCGCAGGTTGGAACTGATTCGATGCTCCTTCGTTCACCTGAATGCCGTCTACTGTCTCCATGGATTCCACAACATCGAGTACTCATTTGCTCTTGTAAATCCGCTTGTCCTCTTCAAGTTTTATGCAAACAACATCACACACAATAAGAGGAAGAGAATCACACAAACCTTTTGATTCTCTTGCGCATCATGCGCTTGTCTCCTTTAGTAAGTCTGGAGGCTTGCAGTGCATGGATCAGTCTTCCAGTCTTCAAGGGCACAACACAGGGGCATGGTTTCACCATGGTAGGGGGCGCAGGATGAGAAACTTCTATGGCTTCTAATGACACTGCATCGATGGGCACTTCCTCACTCTTGAGAACCCTCTTGTCTTCTTCAAGGTTGGTCTTGAAGGCATCTCTCACAACAAAGACGATAGAATCACACAAGACACGTGATTCCTTGCCAAGCACAACTTCTTGGCGGACGTGCCTCTCACACACCAAGCGTGTGTAGTCTTCGGACAGCCCAAAGATTTGTGGTGCTTCGTGAGATCTCTCGGACATCAAGGACATGTCACGAGGAGTCGATTCAGCTACAATAAGGTTGATGTCGTCGGCTGTAGTACCAACGAATGGCAAAGGCGACGGTGAGGCAGCTACCGACGCAGATCTCGTGTACTCTAGACGTACACAATGAGACTTTTCATTCAAGCCATGAAGTGTGGCTAGAACATAAGATGCTTGCAGAGCAAGCTGATTCATGACAAGATGCAAAGGAGCATCTTTGACACCAACATAAGAGATACCGAACTCCCTCCGCGGTCTGAGTATGGTGCTCAAGGGTTGTGCTTCACAACGAGCATGAATCATTACCACGGACAGATCTGGTCCATAGATACTAAGCAGAGATCTTATTCGCAAGATACAAATACATCTAGTGTTTTCGCTTGTTACCTTGGTTGTGGAGATCGTAGATCGAGCAATAGAAGTTGATCTAGATGGCTGTGATACCACCTGATACAGCACAGAAAACGAGATATGGGTGTTAATCTCAAGAGGCGACCGGCTACAAGATGTTTAACGGCGGCAGAAGCTTTCTGATTTTTTTGTTGCGGCGGCGGAAGCAAAGATAACAGCGGTGGCGGCAGCTTCAGGGATTGGCAGCGGCAGCTTCACAGGATGATGATGAACGGCAGCGGCGACAAGATGATTAAGGTTTGAGATGGCGGCGGTGTTGTGGTGATGATGATGGCGATTTGATCTGGAACCGGATAGATAAGCTCAACCTTCATATCTATGGAGATCTAAAGGGACCTTCTACCAAGAAGAAGAAACTCGAAGTTCATCTCTTGTTAAGCTTCCGACATGTGGGAGGCTAGAAGCCTGCGACGACGGTTAAGGTTTTTGGTATGATACTCTCACGTTTGAGAATACTCTCTTTTATATAAATGGCTCCAAAATAACAAAGTGTTGGGGATTAAATATTTATAGAGATCTCATGAGACACACCCTACAATAATGGGTCTAAACAATAACCCTAATTATTAATGAAACATATGGGCTTTAACTAATGGGCCTATTAATTAAAAAACAAACAGAAACAAATGGGTCATATTAATAGACCTGAACAAAACAAGTGAGTCTTATTGTATGATAGATTTTTGACCCATTAAGCAAGCCTAATGGACCCATGGCCGAGTTCTCTTGATCCTTGTTGCCGTGCTGCACCATACACTATCGGAATTTAATAAAATATTTCTTGAAATTCAGAATGATAGCCCTGAATGCGTACCATGTTGGCACTGGTAAGTAATTTAAAGCCTGATTCCAAGCTATAATATCATTGTTCTATAAAATACATCTTATTAATTATATTCTTATAGTATATCAATAAAACTTAAATATTCTATAGTTTAAGTCACATAGTAATGTTATATACGAAAAATTAATATATGTAGGTACTGCAATGTTAACATCTTCAACATTTTAGGCTTTCCCCATTGGAGTAGAAGTCATTTCCGTGGTCGACGATACAACATAATTGATAGTAACATTGCTGAATCATAGAACATTATGTTGAAGGAGGCTCGTGAATACACTGTCATATGTATGCTCGAATACATTAGAACATTCGTGATGAGATGGTTCACAATGCGGAGAGCTACAACGAGTAGAGATTATGTAATTCTAACACAACGGGTCAGTGCACTTGTTACTAATAACTTCAAACATGCAACTTCTATGGCGGTTAGATCTATTTCCCGGTTTGAGTTCCAAGTTACAACATCGATGGATGACTGCTTCTATGTTCACTTAGACAATGGGAAGTGTTCTTGCTCAGAGTACCATGCTTTAGAAATCCCTTGTTCCCATGTTATTGCATGTTCTGGTCATTTATTTTGACAATATCCCATCTTGTG
>WJSH01008722.1:0-14027 GCA_009757365.2 Lepidium campestre | reverse complement strand
TGAGCCACAATTGGAATTTGGTAGTTTGTTTGATTTATTTATTAAGGTTGAGTGAACCTAGACATAATTTGGTTGGTTTATTTTTGCCCATTTTATTTTGTTGAGATTGATTTAAAATTTTTTGGAAGATCAACTCTTTCATATAATTCAAAATCAAAGGAGAAAACTGATATCCAATTTTCATTTTCAAAAGTTATAGTTTCAAGTTTTCTCTCAAGTTTTTCATTCTCTCTTGCTCTTTTGCCCCCATAGAAGCACCTCATGAATTGAGATTGGATTTGAATATGTAGCTGATCGATTGTCCGATAGATCTTCTCTTTAACTCTCTCTTCACGATGAACTTCATTTTGTTTAATTTGGTTGTTTCTATGTTGATTAGTGAGTAGATATTTTAGTTGATTCGTGGATGAGTAGACTAGGAATGCTTTAGGATGTTTTAGGCTAAGTGATCTAGAGTTTTACTTGATTGATTCATGTCTCTTTGTCGAGCTTCTTATGTTTTAGCTTGATCACCTAGAACTGAGAATGTTAGATGTCCAATCGCCTGATAGGTGTTTAATTATATGTCTGAAAAAAATTGATTTGATGCCTCACAAAGTTAGGATAATGACAGTTACAACCTACGTGTGAGGTGACTAGTAGATATTGTGATTGATGCTTGCTTGTCTAGATATGGTTAAACTATAGTTTGAATATGATTCTAGATTGGTAAAGTAGCTGATGACCACGACAACGGCTAAGTCTATAGCTTAACATCTAGGCTTGGTGTAGCGGCAACGAAGATAAGATAAGTATGAGAACTTGTGGAACCTCTGACACCAAACTTGGTGTAGCAGCAACGGAGATGAGATGAGTATGAGAACTTGTGGAAGTTCTGATTCTAAAGCTAATGTAGCAAATCTCCATGAACTAAAGTTTTATTCAGAGATGGCGGCGGCGAAAGCTAGGGTTTTGATGACAACGGCAGTGACGTCAAGTGATGATGGTGGCGGCAGTGATATAGTGAGCAACGGCGGCGACGATTGATAGAATTGAATCTCTGAGCGGATTCAGGATAGAGACTCTCAACCTTGGTGAATTAAATCATCCAAAGGACCATCTACCAAGCAGCTGAACTCGAGGTTCACTTCAACTCAAGCTTCTAACTCGCTGGAGTAAGGCTCGACAACAGCTAAGGGTTTTAGAGGTACTCCTTCTAGGGTATTGTCATACTCTCACGTGAGAAAATTCTCAATTTTATTCAAAAAATATTTATAGGAGATCTCATAAGAGATAACCTAAACCCTAATGAGACTAAACATTAACCCTAATTAAAAGAAGCAAATGAGCCATACTAGTGAGTGTACTTAAACAAACTCAATAGTTGAAGCAAAAGGGATCCATATTAATGGGCCCATCGAAAATAATAAAAGAAATGAGTCTTAAGAACATACCTTATTTAAAGTATACTCTATAAACGGGTAGATTTAAGCCCACTAAGCCTTAGGCTTAATGAACCCACATGATTCTTCTCTTTTTTGCGCCACGTTGCACCAGATCCCTCCCCGTTTGAGAGATTCGACCTCGAATCCAAAACGGTGCACGGGTCGGGTTCTTTCTTCCTCTCACATGCATTGGCTGTATCTTCATGTCATCACCTTCCTGGGAAATGCACACATCCTCAGTCTCAGCAGATCGGTCTTCTCTTATATTCCTTGTAGCTTCGTTCGACACGTTTAGCAACCTACTCGGATTTCTCCTTTTTGTTCATGGCTTCTCTACTCAGCTCTACATCCTCTTCAAGCTGCTCCTCCAAGGCCATGACTTGAACACTTATATCCCCAATGCGTGTGTTGTTGGAGACTTCGTCACACGCTCGGTCTCGCTCATATCCGTGGAATGACTTCGGCCAATACAGCTCGCTTTCACGTTCACTATTCAGCACGACCTCTATTTTCCTCTCCTTGCTCATGACGTTGAAGACTTCTTCTTCAACCTCCTTTCCATGCTCACGTCCTTGAGAACATTGCGACCAACATGCCTCGTCTTCTCCATGTCGCTTCCTCTTCTTCAACTTTCTGGCTTGTTTGATCTGTCAAGGGCAAGAACCAAACCAATTTGGTTAAGACTACATTCTTATAGTCTCCTGGATTAATGAGGAGGCTGCACTCCAGTGACATCTTCATAGTTTTAAAAGACTCCACTTCCCTATGTGGTGACTCCAGACAAGTCCCCATAGGCACAACCGCACAATACACATTGGTATTTCTGACAGCACAAAATACCAAGGTTTTAGGAGTTACCACAAGCATACTCCTCGGATTCAACAACACGATAGTGTATGACTTAGAATGAAGCTCAAATGACTCTCCTTGCTTAACCAAAATGTTTTCGGCATCACATAGAGGAATCAGCTTCATGTGCTCCACTAGAGGCGGTGGAATGGGTTGAATTGGTGGCTTGAATCCACCAATGATCCTTGCAGCCAGCTGCTCCAACTCTTCTGCTCCACACTTCTTTTCATATCCCGGTAAATCCATCAACAAATCCAGGTTAGTTTTCTCCATGACACCAGACAAAAGATGATCAACATCTTCATAGCGTGACCATGGTTTTGAAACCAATAATGGTGCTTCACATGTTAGGCGAGTGTAGCTTGGTGCTATCTCTATATTTCCTTCAACACGCACAAAGAGAGCAGGGCATGTGTACACTCCACAGCCCGAGAGAGGATGAATCCTCGGTCTCTCGAGTGAAGTAGTATCACCCTCAGCAAGTTGGAGTTTTCCCAAAACTCTTTTATTTATGTTCAAGCTGTTTAGGATCTCCACGGCTTCAGCTTTATCTTTGATCACTCCTTTTCTCTTATAGGCTCGCTTGTCTTCTACAAGACTGTTCCCTTTGTTAACCTGCACACCAAAGGGATAAGAACCACACAAGACATGTGATTTCTCGCCAAGCATATTCAGCTACATTGAGGCTGATATCGTCAGCTACAATGCCAACAAATGGTGGATGTGGCGGTAAAACAGCTACCGACGCAGAACTTGTGTACTCTAGAGGCACACAGTGAGTCTTGTCTGTCAAGCCACAAAGAGTAGGTAGAACACAAGAGGCTTGCATAGCAAGATGATTGATAATGAGATGCAAAGGAGCATCTACAGTACCAACAAGAGAAGTGGTGGACTCCCTCCGCAGTTTGGACATGGTGCTTAGCGGTTGTGCTTCACAGCAAACACAAACTATCACCACATAGAGATCTGACTTGTAAAACACCACATAGAGAAGTCATTCTCAAGGCTCTGATACCAAGCTAGTGTAGCGACAGCGGAGATGAAATGAGTATGAGAACTTGTGGATGTTCTTATACTAAAGATCATATAGCAGATCTCCAGGAACTTGAGTTTTGTTCAGAGATAGCGACGACTACAGAGTGTTGATGGCAGCGGCATAAGCTAGGGTTTTGATGACAATGGCGGCGGCGACAAGTGATGGTTGTGGTGGTGGTAATGAAACGAGCAATGGCGGCAACGATGGATAGGATTGAATCTCTAAGGAGATTCGGGAAAGATATGCTCAACTTTGTCGAAACAAATTAGCCAAAGAACCTTCTATCAAGCAGCTGAACTAAAGGGTCAATTCTACTCAAGCTTCCATGATGCAGGAGCAAGGCTCGACGACGACTAGGTCTTATAAAGGCACTCCCTCTAGGGTTTTATGATACTCTCTCGTGAAAAAACTCTCAATTTTATTCAAACAACTCTGAAGCAAAAGTTCTAGGGGCTTACAATATTTATAGGAGATCTCATAAGAGACACCTAAACGCTAATGGCCTAACCGTAATGGGGCTAAACATTAACCCCAATTAGAAGAGGTAAAATAGCTATAAAAGTGGGCCTAATTAAACAAACTCAATAACTGAAGCAAAAGGGCTCCACATTAATGGGTCCATCGAAAATAATAAAAGAAAAGGGTCTTAAGGAAATTGGCTTTATTTAAATTAAACTCAAGAAACTGGAAATATTTCAACCCACTAAGGCTTAGGCTTAATGAACCTATGTGGTTCTTCTCTTTCCTAGTGCCACGCTGCACCAAGGCTAATGGATTAGCATCGTTTGATTTGTTGAATTGATGGTTTTATGTTTGATTTGCTTTCCTTTGTATTCTGGGTTGTTTTTAGGTCGATCTCACTCCACAAATCAGTAGCTCGTTACACTTGAATTCTTTTTATTTGCTTTGCATTTTTTACTATGTTTTACATTTTGGATTTGAATTTTAGTAGGTTATAGGAAACTTGATTAACTGACTGTTTGTTAGCCTGATTCCCTGCCTAGATTAAATAGTTGTGTGTATTCTCTGAGCTTGTTCCACAATCTATGTGGCCAATTTGTGACTAAGTAGCGTAGTTTTAAGGCCCAATTTGTGAAAGGTCTTTCCTCTCTCTAAGGATCAATTTTTATTGGCCCATTAAAAGTTAAGTAAATAATAATTTTAAGGTTTTTCTTTTTAGGGTCATGGTTCATTAAGTTTTAAGGTTTCCTCAGAGAAATCTATATATAATGTAACACCCCTTTCATCAATAATAAAGAGAGATGGAGAGAGATTAATTAAAAACAAAAACTAGGTTTTGCTAAACGTGAGAAATCACAAACCCTAGTCGTTAAACTTTGCTTCATCGAATATGAAGCATGAATAGATTTGAATAATAAGTTCTACTCCTTGGTAGATGGTCCCTGATGGCGGGTAAGAACGAGGACAGCTCAATCTAGGGGTTATTACCACGCTAGAGACCTGCTTCTTGCTATGATGAATTGAATCAAATCCATAGAACAGGGAAAAGAGAAAGCTCTCAGGTTTTTTATTAATCAAATTCTGTGTTCTGATAGACAAATAGAAAGAAATATATATAGGGTTGATTTTCAAAGTCACAACCGACTTAGAAAGATCTTTCCTATTGTAAAAAGGAAAAACTAAATCATAGAGAATTTAGGAAAAGCAACAAAAGGAAAACTAAGAAAAGGAAAGCTTGCAAATAACGCTAAGTTTGTGACGGTGCTGCTGCATCAGGTCTCTCCGAGTGAGAAGGATTCGCCCTCGAATCGGCATCGTGGTCAGGTGGAAAATAGCGAGAAAGATACTTCACATTGAAGACATCCGAAGTAGTAATACCTGCTGGAAGTTGGAGACGGTAAGAGTTGTCATTAATGCGTTCAGTAATCTTGACAGGTCCGAGCTTCTTGGCCTTCAGTTTGTTGTACGCATGAGATGGCATACGGTCACGTGTAAGGACAACCCAGACCAGATCGCCAGCCTCGAAAACAAGACGACGGCGATGAGAGTCAGCAGCAGCTTTATATTTAGAGGCAGAAACGTCTAAATTGGCCTTGGCTTGCAGGTGTGTGTCCAAGATGGTGTCCACAAAGGCTTCAGCTTCACCATGTAAACGAACACGATCAGGAAGAGAAGAAAGGTCAGGGGGACCACGAGGCAGAATACCATAAATGATGTGGAATGGACTGAAACCGGTGCTTCTGTTAAGAGCGTGGTTGTGAGCAAATTCCGCTTGGGGAAGCTTGGAATCCCATGTTTTAATAGAAGAACCCACCAAGCAACGCAATAGATTGCCTAAAGAATGGTTAGTGACCTCAGTTTGACCATCGGTTTGAGGATGATATGCGGAGCTCATGTCAAGGCTGGTGTCAAGTAACTTCCACAAAGATCGCCAGAAATATCCCAAGGAATCGAGAATCGCGATCTGAAACAATCGACAATGGTAGGCCATGGAGGCGATAGATTTCACGAAAAAATAAAGTGGCAACTTGTACGGCATCAGTCGTGCGTTTGCAAGGAATAAAGTAAACTATTTTAGAAAAACGGTCGACGACGACAAATATCGAATCATAGCCTTTTTGCGTCCATGGAAGACCCATGACAAAATCCATACTTATGTCTGTCCAAGGCTGAGTAGGTATGGGCAAAGGCAGATATAGTCCAGCGTTAGTAGCTTGCCCTTTCGAGGTCTGACAAGTCACACAACATTCCACAAAACGTTCCACATCACGACGAAGAGAAGGCCAAAAATAAGACATGGAGACTAAGTGTAGTGTACGATCACGACCAATGTGTCCTTCACCATGGATTTCGGAGATGAGCTGAAGGCGCAGACTGCAGTCTGGAATACACAAATGGTTATCGCGAAACAAGAAGTCATCGTGAATGGAGTAAGGAGTCGCAGATCCACGCGTGACTGCAATTCATATCGGCCCAAAGAATCCATCAGTCGGGTAAAGCTCTGCAAAAGAACTAAACCCTAGAACGGAGACGTGTAACACCGCTAATAAGGAATGACGCCTACTTAAGGCATCAGCGACTTTGTTCGTAACTCCAGAGGTATGCTTGATAACAAAGGTAAACTGCTGAAGGTAAGAGAGCCAAGACGCATGGCGAGACGAAACTTTGTCTTGGTTGCCGAGGTGTTTAAGTGCAGCATGGTCCGTATAGAGAACAAATTCCTTATGAAATAAATAGTGGCGCCAATGCTTGACGGCCTGAATGATGGCATAGAATTCGATGTCGTATGTACTATATCAAAAACGAGCACCAGAGATCTTCTCACTGAAGAATGCGATAGGATGATTGTGCTGGCTAAGAACTGCGCTAATGCCGGTTTTAGAAGCATCACAATGTAGTTCAAAGACCAAAGTGAAGTCGGGAAGAGCGAGAATGGGTCCCAAATTCAGCTTGGCTTTGATGATGTCGAAAGCGTTTAATGCTGCAGGGGTCTAAACAAACGTACTGCTGTGAATACAATCTGTCAATGGCGCCATAATGGAACTGAAGTGTGGCACAAAACGGCGATAGAATGATGCCAAGCCGTGAAACTTTGGGCTTCTGAAATTGTTGTAGGTTGCGGCCAAGATTGTATTGCAGACAATTTATCGGCATCGACGGCTAGACCAGTGGAAGAAACGATGTAACCCAAAAAGTGAACCTGAGGATAACCAAACGAACACTTTTTAATCGTAGCGAAGAGCTTATCACGGCGTAATACACAAAGGACTTCGCGCAGATGTATGAGATGATCCTCAAGAGACAGGCTAAAGATAAGTATGTCGCCAAAGTAAACAACCACAAACTTGCCAATGAAAGGTCGCAGGGCTTGATTCATTACCCGCATGAAAGTACTGGGCGCCTTAGACAAGCCGAAAGGCATAACCAACCATTAAAAAGGCCTTCCCGAGTTTTGAAAGCAGTTTTCCATTCATCACCTGGCGAATCCGAATCTGGTGATAGCCGCTGCGTAGGTCGAGTTTAGAAAAAATTCTAGCAACCCCAATCTGGTCAAGAAGATCATCTAACCGTGGTATGGGAAAGCGGTAATGGACAGTGATCTTGTTAACAGCCCGGCTATTTACGCACATGCGCCAAGATCCATCTTTCTTAGGTATTAATAAAGCTGGGACAACGCATGGACTTAAGCTTTCACGCAGAAATCCTTTTGAAACCAAAGTTTCAACTTGCATACGAAGTTCCTCATGCTCGCTAGGACTCATACGATAATGTGGATGATTCGGAAGTGCTGCATCGGGAACGAGGTCAATCTAATGTTGAATATCACGAAGTGGATGCAAACCAGGTGGAAGATCATCAGGGAAAACATCAGAGAATTCAGATACCAAGGACAGAAATTCGGGCTGAATGTTTTGCGCTGTGATCGATGGTTCAGGCGTAGGAATGAACAGGATGACACGGCCCTCCTAACGCATGGCTGCTTCAAAAGGTGACTTCTGCATGAATAAAAGTTGAGGTGGTGGTGAAGGTTGCGGTGGAGGAGTTGTTGGTTTCAATGTGAAGCTGTGGTTATTGAATTTGAAGGTGTAAGTGTTGAGGTAGCCATCATGAGTAACTTTTCGATCAAATTCCCAGGGGCGGCCCAACAATAAGTGACAAGCATCCATTGGTACCACATCAAAGTAGAGTTGGTCACTTTATGTATCACCAATAGAGAATGACACTAAAGCAGGACGAGTCACTCAGACTTCACTATTTTGTTGAAGCCAGGCAAGATGATAAGGGTGTGGGTGAGCTTCATCTTGGAGTTGAAGTTTTTGAACAACATCAGTGGCAATGACATTCTCGCTGCTTCCGAAATCAATAATGAACTTACAACCTTTTCTTGCAATTGTGCAACGTGACTGGAAAAGAGCATGACGTTGCGGATGTTGAATTGGTGCGTGTGGTGTGAGACAGGAACGGCGAAGCATTAAAGAAACTCCGGAATCGGGTTCGAGTTCCTCTGGTTTGTCGTCATATACTGGTGGTTGAGCAGCATTAGAGTACTCGAGCTCGACATCACGACCGGAAGTATCGAGTAAGAGTCCTCGACGATTGCGGGTTGGGCAAGCGGATTGTCGATGGCCTGGTTCGCCGCAGGCGAAACAACACAGTGTTCCTCCTCTCTGGGTCCGGTTGTGTTTAGTTGGTATGAGAGCGGGTTCAGGAGTAGGTGTGGTCGGTACATGTGGCGATGTGTGGGCAGTAGGGGGCTGATTCGTATGAGGCGGGCGTGCCGTACTCCAGGTCGAAAAGTTGACCTTGGTTTGTGATTCAACGGTTAATGCTTGTTGATGAGCCTCCGAAATCATTAAAGGATTGAACAAGTTCAATGTGTGTTGGATCTGTAATCGCAATCCTCCAATGAATCAAGCAACAAGCTGACGTTCAGTGTCGCGGAGATCAATACAGTTCAACAGCAGAAAAAATTCGGTGGAGTATTCTTCCACAGTTCGTGCACAGTTCAAAGATTATGTGATTCAACTTTCTCAAACTTAACAAGACGTTCATTTCACCTTTTATTTTGGCTCCCTCTCTTATTTATTTCAACTTTTATTTGTCCTTTATTGTAAGATTTTTGGGTTGGTTTCCACGAGCGTGAGAGCCTACGGGTTTACTCACACTCCCAGCCGCTTCACAATGTTGTTAGACACAAAGATGTACGGGTTTACGCACACCCATGGTCCATTTCCGTTTTGGAGAGAAAAATAGGTGATTTCCACAAACGAGAAAGGGTACGGGTTTATGCGCCCTCCTAGTTGCTTCATCCCACCATAAGATGCAAAAGTGTATGGGTTTACGTACACCCCTGGTTTATTTTGAGGCATCCTATTCGCTCAAAAATCCAGACTTACTCAAGTGTGGGATTTACCACTTAATTGATCATGTTAAGCCTAAGAAAGAAAAATATTCAATGCATTTCAAGCCCCTAAATCAACGGTTTAAGTTCAATTAAAAGGAATTAATTCAAGTTCTTTCAAAACATGACCACAAGCATAGGAATTTCGGGTGAATGATCCACTATTCAACTTTCTAGAGGGAAAGACTTTGATTTTAAGAGCTCACAATGGTCAGTAGCTATCAACCTAACAAGATTATTCACCTCAAGCAAGATAATTCCCAAAAACATAGATGCAAATGATAATGCAAACATCCTAAATGTATTCTAGACTCAATCACAAACGAAATGTGAAATGCAACTACATGAGCAAACCAAAAATTTTTTAATGCAAACACAAATGATCAATATACAAGACTCAAGAAAAGAAAAACAAAACAACTCAAATCAAAGTCGAATATCATTCCCCTCCTTCGGACTCACTTCTCATCATCTCGGTGAGAAAGTGAATCCAAGAAAGAGGAACGGGCAAATGCAAAACAAAATAAAAATAAGAAAAACGAAATATGTACAAAGGTTGGTGAAATTGGTACCATGGCTAATCTTGGTTGGGGAATGTTTGGCCAATATAGGCCTCCTCATCCCATTCATCATTGGTTTTGCCCCGCAAAGTTACATCCTCATCATCCTTACTCTTGTTCTCCTCAACTCCACCATTGTTCTCATCGGAGATATAGCCCGAAGCTTCTCTTATCTATCCTTTCTATGTATCGGTGGTTCGAGATGGTAGTTTCTTTGTCTTTGGTGGCATTGTTCCTATAAAGCATCAAAGAAAATGTAAGCCTNAAAGACAATTGCTAGAGATTGTAAATATTGCCAAATCAATTAAGCATTGGAATCAATGTGAACTCTAGGCAACATCCAAAACAATCTCACACCATCAAATACACACCACAAGGACCAAGCCGTTATCATTTGCAAGCAATTCTCAAGGGAAGGAAAAGTCAATGAAAGTAAACAAAATTAGTCAACCAAATTAGTCAACTAAGAGTCAACTAAGAGTCAACAAGAAGTCAATAATTTCACTAAGAATCAATGTCTAAAATTGGTGAAAATCATTGAAATCTAGCTTTGAAGTACAACAAATTCTGCCTAAGATCATCAAAAGGAAGAATTAGAGACACAAATCAACCAAAACCCCCAAAAAATTTCAAAATTTCTTCATTAATCACCTCAAGAACCCTAGAACTTCAAAATTCAAATTAAGCTCATGAATCTTGTTTAAACAACCTCTAATTATTTAACCCAACCAATATATAACTCATTTAAAGTATTTCAACCTAACATTAAGCTCTAATTCTCAATAAATCAAGAATTGAATTTTTTACCAAGCTTGAGATTTAATGGAGATTGAGAAGTAGAAATCATACCTTTGAGTTGTAGAGGTCAAGATTTAATGAATGAAACTTGTACAGATTGAACAAAAATTCAAGTGAAATGTAAAGAAGAACTTTGGGATCTTGTTAGGGGTGAAAAGAAAAATATTTTGGAGAGAAATGGAGAAGAAAAGAGTTGGAATCGTGGTTGAGGTTAAGTAGAAGAAGAACTTACCTTGTAGGCTGCGGCGTAGCGTTTTCAGTCGACCATGAGTTCAACATGGGACGCAGCCAGAAGACAGATTTCACTTGGTCCTGGACGTCAACCTTTTTCAGTCGACCTGGAGGTCGACTCGGGGCTCTTTCAAGAAGGATGTTTCATTGGCTCGGGCGTTGACCGTGTTTGGTCGACCTTGAGCTCGACCTTGGCCCATTTCCAGAGCACAATTGCTCAACTCCTTAGCCATTTCTTCTAATATTAAGACCTGAGCTTGAACCACCATACACACACCAAAATCTTTGAACAAACTGAAAATAAAGAAATAAAAAAAAAAACTATGTACAAGGATACCATAGGACTTCCTTTCAAGTGAAGTAGAACTGGATCGGTTGGGCTCTTCACGTCGGCCTTGAGGTCGACAGCCATGGCTTCCAAGCCATTTTAATCCCTTTTTTCTTCCCTTTTTTGATCCAAAACTTCTTCTTAATTGTGTGTTCCATTCCCAAGCCTCCAAAGTCCAAAGTAACTCCAAAATCACCTAAAAAGACTCAAAAGACCAAAAATATGGGACTCGATCTATCTATGACTCTAAAATACAAAATGAAAGAAAAACTACACTAAAGTGTGAATGTATGAGTCCTAAGTGATGAAATTGAGCTAAAATATGCATGAAAAACTAGTAAATAATGAGGTAATGCTTGTGACTGTATGAGAGAAAATGAGAGTTGATGTTATGGTGGAAAGTGGTATTTGTGAGCTTGATTGCTAATGCTTGTGACTGTATGAGAGAAAATGAGAGTTTAGCTTAACCTATTGATTACATAGGGGTCAATGCCATGAGAGTGGGTTGATCTTGATTGAATGAGTCTCATGTCCTATGATGATTCTTGTTAGTTGAAATCCTTAGCATCTTTGAGTTGTTTGTTACCCTCTAGATCAGTTACTTATCCTTAGATCTATTGCTTTTAAATCATTTATTCTTGCTCTGTTTTTAGCTATCTTTGCTTTCATTAAGTTGTTACAAAACCAATCTATTATCTTCTTTAGCTCAAGTCGATTCCTTGGAATCTCATTATGTTAATTCTAAGTTCCTTGTGGATTCAAACCTCAAGTACTTCAATGTCATGATTGTTCGTACTTGTTGTATTTATTTGTGTGTTTGAAGAAAACAAACATCAAATTAGCGTCGTTGTTGGGGATAGATTTGCGACTAAATTTTTGTTTTTCTTTGTTACTAACATCTTTCCTTGTTTTTGCTTTGCTTTTGATTAAGGTGTATACAACTTCAAAGTCACCAAAGGCAAATGATGGATAGTGATTTGGACTTAGATCAGCTTCAGAAAGAATGTAGGCGAGTAGCAAGGGAAAGAAGAG
Source organism: Lepidium campestre (assembly GCA_009757365.2). Lineage (NCBI taxonomy): Eukaryota > Viridiplantae > Streptophyta > Magnoliopsida > Brassicales > Brassicaceae > Lepidium > Lepidium campestre. The sequence goes on along the minus strand of WJSH01008722.1, from coordinate 1,906 downwards.
CTAAGGAAATAGAGGATCACTTGATTCGGCTTGGAATGGCGAATTTAGGAACTGATCCACCGGAGGTGCTTCATGGAGAGGCGTCAATGGAGAAGATCATGGCAATGGAGATGAGGGGCTGCATGATCCTTCTCCTCCCCGTAACCCAGTAGAGAGGCCTATAGGGGCTTTTGACGAACCAAACTTGAGAGAGACTGGACTTGGGATTCCTACTCCCCCAATCAACACTCATAACTTTGAGGTGAAGTCTAGCTTGATCAATATGGTGCAAAACCATATGTACAATGGGCTGCCATTGGAAGATGCGCTTGATCACTTGGATCAATTCCAGCGGCGTTGTAGGAATGTGAGAATCAATGGAGTTCTGGAGGATTCGATCAAGATGATACTATTCCCTTTCTCTTTGGGGGATATTGCTTCTCAATGGGAGAAGAACATACCCTCCGATCTTGTGTCTACTTGGGAGCATATCAAGAGAGAGTTCATCACCAAATTCTTCCCCAAGAAAAAGATGGATAAACTCCGGAATGATACCGTAAATTTCTAGCAAGGAGCTCAAGAGAGTCTACATGAGGGCTGGGAACGGTTGAAAGGATACACTAGAAGCTGCCCTCATCATGGAGTATCAAGAGAGAGTCTTTCGGGAATTTTCTACCGTGGAGTGAATAAGACCGTGAGAAGAGCATTAGACACAGCTAGTAATGGATGCTTTGTTAATCTAATAGCAACCCAAGGAGAAAGATTGGTGGAAAATCTTGCCCAAAGTGACGCTTGTTATGGTGGGATTCCACATACATATGGAATCTGCATGCAAAGAATTTTGCAACTTGATTAAGGAAACATGCATGTATTCTCTGATGTTCTCTGATGTTCGTTACGATTTTCCTTTTATATTGAATTCTTTTGGTTAGGTAAGATAAACTACCTTTTGCTGGTTAGGTTTCTCTTGATTCAACACATGGAGGTACACTTAAGTGGTTAGCATGTGGACCTCGTAGTACATCTAGATCATATACAGGGTATATAGTTAATGGGCAGAGGTTTCACAAAATCTTAACTGATAGATAAAGTCATAATAGTGGGATCTTCTATGAGACAACAATTATGTGTAGGGCTAGTGCCAAAGATACTATAGAATTGGCAGATTTAGTGTCATACTATGGAAAATCATAAACATTATATTGTTAGATTACAATATATTCTATGTTCCTACATTCTGTTGTCAAAGGAAATGGTCGCAAAATAGAAGTCGGTTCCATGCTTGTTAACCTTAGCTACACTCAAGTGTCCTTTGCAAAAGATCTGTATATATTAGCATCTAAAGTGAGTCAAGTGTTTTATTCTAAAGTAAATGATTCATCTAGTTGGTATGTTTCAAGAAGTGTCATTCCAGAAAATATAGTGGGGAGAATGCAGAACATGGACATTTGGATATAGGGCAATTTCCAGTAGAGTATGGACATTTGGATGTAGATGACTTACCAGATGAGGCGGAAAATGCCAGAACAAATTGTGACGACATTTTTGTCTAGTAGACTATAGTATTATTTGTTATTTCTATTATTATGTATACTTGATATTTGTTTAGTCATATGAACATGACATTTACTATTCAATTAAGTCTTATTTTTAGGTAATATACAATGAGTCGTCCAAAAAAAAAGATAAACAATCTTAGGAAGAATGTAGCTGAAAAGCAGGTTGAACATCTTGACACAATTGATCCGATATAAAAGAAGATTTTAGAGGTTACAAAATAAGCTAAAGCAATATTGGAGCAGCAAACTGATAGTAGGATTTTTACCACTCAATTCCTATTGTACTATCATGTCGTTATAGTACTTAAGGTTATCAATCCAATCAGGTGGTGATGCTAACACTTAGAACACACTAGATCAACCTAATT
>WJSH01008721.1:4058-17324 GCA_009757365.2 Lepidium campestre | reverse complement strand
GATGAGTAGAATTCATTAACTTGCGAGAGTAATTGCTATTGAATTCTATGAACTTATCAATCTTAATCTGTAAATGCATGATTAGAACATTAGGATTAAACGAGAGTTAGTATTCTATGTTCTGTTTCATAGGGACTAATACTCCGAGAGGAGATTAGTCTAGCTTTGTGAATTGAGTTCGAGAATGGTATCTTAAGTATTTCCTATCTGATAATTAGCTATGTCAATCTAGTTTCTTGGTGGATTTCCCTAATGCCTGACGCCTTTTAATCATAAGTTTAACTCTTTTCAGTATTTTCATTTCAGTTACAATTACGTTACAAAACAAACAACATTTTGTCTTAGCTAGAATCATAAACCAAAATTGATAGTGCATTCCAACTGGTCTCTGTGGATTCGATCCCTTCTGTATTACTGCGATTTCTCTGTGCATTTGCAGTGTTATATTTGGATTAAAACCTGAGTGTATCACATAGTATGTTTTCGATAAGAGGAATTCATGTTCAGATTTCCAGTTTGGTAGGTTTGTTTCTCATGTATAGTAGGTTATTGGATGGTGCATAGTAGGTTTTTTAGATATAACATAGTAGGTTTTCGGTTAGAGGAATTCATGTTAGATTTCATGTATGATAGGTTTATTTTTTATGTATAATAGATTATTGGATTGTGAATAGTAGGTTTTTAGGTCTAACATAGTAGATTTTCGGTTAGAGGAATTCATGTTCAGATTCATGTATGATAGGTTTGTTTTTCATGTATAGTAAGTTTTTGGGACGTGTATAGTACGTTTTTATTTCACACATAGTAGGTTTTCGGTAAGAGGAATTCATGTTCAGATTTCCAGTTTGGTAGGTTTGTTTTTCATTTATAGTAGGTTATTGGATCGTCCATAGTAGGTTTTTAGGTCTAACATAGTAGGTTTTCGAAAATAGAAAGTCATGTTGAGATTTACTGTGTGGTAGGTTTGTTTCTCATGTATAGTAGATTTTTATGTCTCACATAGTAGGTTTTCGGTAAGAGGAATTCATGTTCAAATTGCATATTTGGTAGGTTTGTTTCTCATGTATAGTAGGTTTTTGGGACGTGTATAGTAGGCTTTCGGTTAGAAGAATTCATGTTAGATTTCATGTATGGTAGGTTTGTTTCTCATGTATAATAGGTTATTAAATCGTGCATAGTAGGTTTTTAGGTCTAACATAGTAGGTTTTCGGTTAGAGGAATTCATGTTCAGATTCATGTATGGTAGATTTGTTTCTCATGTATAGTAGGTTATTGGATTGTGCATATTAGGTTTTTAGGTCAAACATAGTAGGGTTTTTAAATAGGAATTCATGTTCAGATTTCATGTTTGGTAGGTTTGTTTCGCATGTATAGTAGGTTATTGGATCGTGCATAGTAAGTTTTTTGAAATAGAAATTCATGTTCAGATTTCCTGTTTGGTAGGTTTGTTTCGCATGTGTAGTAGGTTTATATAAAAGTTCATGCATGCCTTTGTAGGTTTTATATTGGTAAGCGTAATAGGTTTTCCCTTTATAGTAGATTTTTCATTGATACGTATAGTAGGTTTTATAAGTCTGTGTAGTAGGTTTTTGACTCACATGTGGTAGGTTTGGTGTGCATTTAACCTAATACGTAAAATGAATTGGTTACCTCTCAATTATTGGAGCGTTGGCTGCTACACCCACCTTCTTCTTCACTTATTGAGTCCGTACAACCGAGTAGCCATTGAAGCACACTTAGATATCGTTTGTAGCTCATTCCTCTTTTTTTTCTTCTCGATCCTTGTTGGATCCATGGATCAAGTCATCCTAGTGTACGGGGAATGGAAAATTGAACAAGATGAGTCGGTCTTCTTGGTGGATAAAGCTAATGGTTCTAGAGTTCTAGAAGTAGACGAAAATGCAAGTTATGACGAGTTTGTAACCATGGTGTATGAAGATTTCGGTTTACTTAAAGGTTCGCATGAGGTAAGATTGAGTTACATGTTGCCATTAACACTTCCAAGAAATACGCCCCCTGTTTTTGTTAGTAATTCTAGGCGATTGAGAGGGTTTGTGAAATAGTTTAGAAAATAGGCAATTCGTCTTTGTGTAGAGATCTCGAGTAGATCTCATAAAGAAGACAAAGTCAAAGTCAAATTTGGTGAAAGAATGGTAGATTTTGATTCGAAGTGTGGTACATTTGATTCGAAGTGTGGTACACTTGATTCGAAGTTTCATAGATTTATGGAAAATGTTAAAGAGGAAGAAGAACACATGGAAGATGATGAATACAAAGATATGAGATTTGACTATTGTGATGATATGGATGGCACAAGTTCTGGTGATGAAGATTACATAAGAGTTTCTAGAAATTATGATGAAGAAGAAGATAAGAGAAATCTTCCACTTAAAGAAAGAGATTTGGATGATGAGATCTGGACATAGAATTGAGGTCACTCGACTTAGCAGTTGGGTAATGTTACTCCACAAAAGAAGATCTCGAGACGAGGTTAAAGATTGTATCAGTTTTGCGTAGGTTTGACTTTGATGTTGTAGCTTCTACAAGAGTTCTCTTGAGGGTAAAGTGTTGGGTGCAAGGTTGCCAATGGAAAGTTTGGGCTTCGTGTGTTGATGATGGTCCATCTTTTTATATCAGGAAGTACGTTGGGCATCACACTTGTTCCGTTATAGAGAGGTCATCTCATGCTCGGCAAGCTACGCTTGATATCCTTGGACGTTTATACATTGATTTCGTGGGTGGTGTTGGGCCTTCTGTTCAGTCATCTCATGTCGCGGATTCACTTAGCCAACGGTTTGGACTGAAGGTACTTTCTGACTGTCATGTGTGTGGTAGGTTTGTTTTAGGCATGTGGTAGGTTTGTTTTTATAGTGTGGTAGGTTTTATGTTGCTCTTGGTAGGTTTACGTTGTTCTCTGGAGATTTTGTCACGCATAGTAGGTTTACATTGTAGTTGGTAGGTTTTGTAATGCTTGGTAGGTTTTCTGACGATCACGGTAGTTTTTTGTTGTTGTTGGTAGGTTTATTGTGGTGGGTGTTAGATTTGTTTAAACTAAAGATATTTTTATACATATTAAATACTGGAAGGCACATTGCACGTTGAAGCGAGCTCGAGAGCTAGTTACAGGAACTTCAGAGGGGAGTTTCGAAGTTCTACCCTCGTATCCTGGAACACTAATAAAGTTGGATGTCGACGAGAATGATAGGTTCAAGTTTCTGTTCATTGCATTCAATGCAAGCATTCAAGGATTTTCGTTTATGAGAAAGGTTGTTGTGGTGGATGGGACGTTTTTACAAGGAAAATATAAAGGGACTCTCCTAACTACGACCATGCAAGACGAAAATTTTAACATATTTCCTATGAGTTTTGGTGTTTTTGATAGTGAGAAGACAATTGAACCTTGTCGTACTCGATGATGAAGAACTAGCCATCATTTCAGATAGGCATAAATCAATAGCCAAAGCAATTGGAAAAGTGTTTCCACTTTCAGCAAGGGACAGTGCCGGTTCAACTTTTTTTGGGGCGCCAGGCCAAAACTTTAAAATTAAACTCAAACTTCAAAAATAATTAAATACTTTAAGTATATAAAAAATTTAGGGCCCTTCAATCCATTTTTATGAAAAAATTTGTATTAATATTGATTAAATAAATAAATTTTTTTGAAAAAAACTATAAAAAAGAAAAATTTGTGGGCCCTTGCCCCGGGACGGTCGTACTGCTCGCCCGTACCCCTGAGCCGGCTCTGGCAAGGGGAATCTGCACCTATCATTTACGCAAAAATATTTTATCAAGATTCAGAGGAGGAGAGTCCTTTAGGTTATTTAAGAAAGCCGTTATTGCATATAGGATTGACGAGTTTAATGAGATCTTTGCCCAGATTGAGAGATTAAATCATGCCCTTCATCTATATTTGGTAAGAGCTGATGTGCGGTTGTGGAGCTGAGTGCATTTTCCTGGAAATAGATACAACTACACCATATTTAACATAGCATAATCAATCAATAATGTTTTAAGGGAAGCCAGAACTTTCCCTATTGTACAGCTTATAGATGCAATTAGGGCAATGCTTACTAGGTGGTTCGCGAAGAGGAGGAAAAACGCATCTCTAATGACCACAATTCTAACAACTGAAATCGAAACAATGCTTAAGGTAATTACATTTGGTAGGTTTTTCAGTTTGTTTGGTATGTTTGTTTGGTAGTTTTATTAATAAAAAATTGTTTTTTTATAGAGTAGAGTTGAAGAAGCGGCGCAATACAGTGTGCAAGAAATAGATGAGCATCAAGCTGTGGTGCCGAGCATGACAACTTCACATTTTGTCAATGCGAGTGAGAAAACATGTTCTTGCAAACGATTTGATATTGAGAAAATTCCTTGCGTTCATGTTATAGCCGCAGTTGAAGCTTTGCAAAGGTGTAGGATCGATTTAACCCATCCCTACTATCATACGTCTTACCTATGCAATGTGTATTCCATTTATGTAATGCCGAGAGATGTAGCCTTTCATGTAGCGGAAGATGTGGTCTGTAAAATGTGTTTGCCTTCGACTGTCCACCAACAACCAGAAAGGCCAAAGGATTCAAGAATTAAGGGTAGGTTCGAATGTTCGTTGCAGGACAAATGTCCAAGGAAAGCGACGACTTGTTCAAAATGTCAAAGCGTGAGGCATAATACTAGCATGTGCAGAGCAAACAGAGCTATGTGATTTGTTTATGTTTGTACTTGATTTACTTATGTTTGTACTGGATTTGTTTTAGTGTGTAATCAAATTTTAATATTTAGTCAATAAAACCTACCAAATATGAAGAGAAAAACCTACCAAATATGAAGAGAAAAACCTATCAAATATGAAGAGAAAACATACCAAAATTAACTAGACTGATTGGATACCTACTGAACTGCGCACTCGATATAAAACCTACCAAACTGAAAAAAGAAAGCAAGCAATCCGTCAAAGAATTATATAATCAGTCATCCCACTACAAAAGGTGTTATATCAATACTTTCGAAGGACCATCACCAAAAATAAATTGTGGTCCTTCGAAAGTATATGAATTCGCAAATTGTTATGCGAGCACAAAAAATGAGTTAGAAACTCTACCGTATAAGTCTACTACATAAATAGAATAAGTCTACCAAACAACCATCCATAAGCATACCTAATATGGCTAAGAATATAATTTTAGATATTTAGCTGCATGAGTAGTACATGTACGGATCAGTAAACACACGGAAGTCAGGATCATAAATCTGAATCTTCCTTGCAACAAATTCGACCTCAACAACAACCCAATGACAATTTTCTATGTTGTGAGCAATGTATAACGTGTCTACATCTCTCACCCATGCCTTCGTTGTGGCACAAAATTGAGGAATATTTCCTTTGAACATTTCTAAAAACCCAGACGGAATATATATCCCTTCTCATTTCCTTTGTAATCCCTCTTGTATTGCATACACCACAAACAAGTGAACATGGGGTCGAGAAAACCAATCCGGTCACTCCTATACAGAAAAGGCGTCTGCATAAATCTCTGCCGAAACAAGTTCATTCCGGCCGTCATATGTTGCGCATTTTCAGATAAACCTACCACATCAATCTACCAAAGCACAAACAACTTTCAGTAAATCTACCAAGGTTGAAAGAGTACTAACCGCATCGCGGCACCACCCAAATTTGTCGTCCAACCATTTATGCATGGCCAATACAAACTGCAGATAGAAATCATCTATATAACGATTCTCATCCATTAAATCTCTATAAGAGAGAAAAATAAACTGTGTAGAACATTAGATGTGTCGTTACTTGAATTGGGAAAAACAATAAATGCAACTTACACTTGACGCTGCACATAGTCCTAGACCCGATACACTTTCCTTTTCGCCACTGGCCCTAACGAATCGTATACTGCGGCAGAAGGTTTGACGTTCACCATAATACGCTTCACTACATAACTGCATTCGAAAGGGGATAGCTGAGAAAAGTAAAACAAGTTTGAAATCAATAAACCTACCAAACAATCTTCAAAAACCTACCAAAGTTTGTCAAAACCTAACAAACAATATTGAAAAACCTACCAAACTAACCAAAGTTTTTCAAAAACCTACCAAACTAATCAAAGTATGTTAAAAATCTACCGACTTTACTTGTGATAAACCTACCAAACCTACTACAAAAATGTATAAAACCTACCAAAAGGATTCTAATAAACCTACTAAACCACGTCATACCTGATTCGCAGCAAGTGTAATATGGTGATTCGGTCTTGGCAATACGTCTTCCAAACTAATGAACTCTTCTTCTCCCTCAAGCGGTACCTTCTCTAAGTCTATGGTTAACTGCGGCGACATCTTGATAGGTGTATCAGTGAGATGGATAATGGGCAGCTCCAAGTCCCCAATGAGGAATACATCATATGATTTTTTTTCTTTTTTTTTTAAGTTTCTCTTCAATTCAGGGTTCCTTACAACTCGAGTTATAGGGCATTCAGGATCTGATGACTATTCAGTCTCATTTAGCCATTTCTGAGCAATAACACAATGTTAGTAACATATAGAAACCTACCAAACTATATACAACCAATTCTATTAAAACCTACCAAGTCTGACATAGATCTACCAAACATTGAAAGAAAGCAATTTTAACATTACTTTAAAAGTCTACTAAAGCGTCAACAGAGTCTATCAAAACGTCAACAAAATCTACCAAATCGTTAACAAAGTCTACCAAATATTTACATTTTCACACTTTTTTTTTTTAAAAAACAACATGAAACAACGCACAACTTCGATTTCGCTCAATCATCAAAGAGAGACTTACGTACTTTTTCCCCCACTTTAGAGTCACCCATGACAGCAGCATGAGAAGAATTAACTCTAGCTACTCTAGCAGCAGCAACAAGATTAACCGCATCACCTGAACCATCTCCACCATCATCCATGCCGTTGTCACTGTGTTTGTCATACCCCAAAGTCAGAACAGGTGAACGCACATAAGAGGATGACGAAGGTTTTCTTTCCTCAAGTTTGAGAACCCTCTCATTCATCATCGCCTGATTTTTACTTAGCTCATCCAAGGCTTTAGTCATGGTGGAAAACATCGCAATCACCACACTATTGTCCTTCTCTTGTTTCTCACCATATTTCTTCTTCAATTTCTTCTCCAAATTCCTTCTCAACATCTTTCTTCTGCTTGCCCTTCTTTTTCTCAACCACCTACAAATTTTTTATAATCAGATCACCTACCAAACTCTAATAGAAACCTACCAATTAAGAACAAAAACCTACCAAACTGTACGTGAAACCTATCAAACTCATATCAAATTTCTCCACAACATCCTTCGTCTACTTGCCTTTCTTTTTCTCAGCGACCTACAAAAAATATTTATAAATCAGATAACCTACCAAACTTATAGAAATATACCACACTCTAAGACAAGCCTACCGAACTGAATTCATGCATCAAATAGATACCTTATTGTTTTTAAGTGTTTGCCGCTTCATACTTGCTCCACCACTTGAATCATCACCCTTCCTCTTTTTGCTCGCATTTGCAACAACCTTTGAAGGAGACTCCGGACTGTTCCAAAAAGACATGTCCAATGCACCATGAAGTATATGTTGGATCTTATTGTCTACTTTCTGATCTACAACATCTCTGGTCCAAACAGGGTAAATCTCCTCGACAGGCTTATGACATAAGTGTCTGACGCGTACCTACAATAACATTTATATGTTATCAAACTGAAACTGATAACCTACCAATCAATTTCAAAAACCTACCAACAAAACCTATCATACTACAATGAATGAAACAGGAAAAAATTACCAAACTAAATCTAATTACCTACCATACTCCATCAAAATAAGCAAACTAAAACCGTTAAAACTACCAAACTTAAATCTGATGACTCTAACCAAAAAATATCAAAAACCCACCAAACTAAAACATAAAATCATACAAGTTACAAAACATAAACATACCTTTCCATATTTTTTCTTATCTCATTCAATCAGTTCATCCATTTCATACTGTTTCCTGCTTGCCTCCCACCGTAGCAGAGGAATGACATCTTCTCTACTTTCACTACACATTTCTCCTACAATCGGGATTGACTCGTATGCCCAAATCAACAATGCATGAACAAAACGCGCACCACATAAGACAAACTTCTCAATAAAATAAATTTGATTAAACTGATCAGCACCTCAAAAGCAATATTGCCCCATGGATACCGAACAAACCTCTCCTGATCCATGCTAATGCGATGCAAACCATAAATTCCTACATGCAGTATGAGAAATTCCTAAAGTCCTCCTCTCAGCGGACCATGATCTACATCTTCTTAACATCTTCTGCAGCTCATGCCATGTTGGTCCCTTACCAAGATATACCTCCATCTCTGCCCAGGATTCTCCATGTGAAATATCAGGTTCATCTCCATCTGGAAGCAGTCCACAATTTAGGTGTGTCACCTCCTCAAACTCATGCAGCGAAAATCGGTTTGGTTGATCACCAATCAGCGCTCAAAACTCAAACCTACTCTCTGTGTACAACTGGTTTGCCAATAGATAGTGCACATGCTTCGCTGCCCAAGTATATTTCACGTTCACAAGCTTCAAAATTACTCCAACTGCATATCTATCCTAATGTCATTAAAAACTTCATCACCAATACCATGAACCATGATGTACAGGTCAGACAACTTGCAGTGGTGGTTAAAACTCCGTTGTTGAAGTGGACATTTACCCTCTTCAACTCAATACATGTGGATTATAAAACAGAAACACAATCAACATTAAACCTACCAAAAACGTCAAACATACTTATTAAAACCTACTAAAATGAACAAATAAACCTACGAAAGAACGAGTCAATATTTTACATAAACCTACCTAAGTGGAATCATCTCTTTAAATTGTCCACAATAAACCTACCAAACAAAATCTAAAACCTACGAAAGAACGATTACTTATTCCTATACCGCATATGATTTCTCTAGGAAAAACCAAAAATCTACCAAATTAATATTCTCATTTGTTAACACAGAACCAAAGACTTATTAAAACCTACCTAAAATGAACAAATAAACCTACTAAAGAACGAGTCAACATTTTACATAAACCTACCAAAGTAGATTCATCTCTTTAAATTGTCCACAATAAACCTACCAACCAAAATCTAAAACCTACTAAACAACAAGTCCGTATTCATATACCGCATATGATTTCTTTAGTAAAAACCTAAAACTTACCAAACTAATATTCTCAATTGTAAACACATAACCTAACAAAACCTACCAATCTACGATTTTCAAGAACAATAATCACAAATCTACCACGCTTAATCTATGTAAACTAATAAAAAAAAATCCAACATAAAACAAAGATTTCAATTTCTCAACAAAAAAATTTCTAAGATTTCGTAGCACATTACTACTATTTATATGCTTTGTACACTAATTACTTAACCCCAACCTCGTTTTTCCTTCAAGGCTTGCAAAAATCTCCAACAAATCTCACAAAAATCTCTTTTTTGTGATAACTTACAAGATTAACATTGAAATCTAAACTATTAGATGAAACAAACACTATAAACGAGTTCAAACTCACAAATGGTGTTCAATTTTGACGAAGAACAAGACAAAGACAAGCCGCCGTTAGAGAGAGAAAGACACCGTTAAAGAGACCGAGAGAGAGAGAGCGAGACAGAGAGACGGAGAATTAGAGAAAATTACCGGTTTCGACTCGCCGACGATGAACAAACGACACCGATGATGAAAGAGGAACGGCGTTGTCGTCGGGAGAAGAAAGAGGAGCCACATTGAATTTAGTAAATTTTTAGGTTTTGAAACTTATGTTTCTTTTCTTTAATGTTTATGACACCTTTTTTTTCTTTTTTTTTTACACTTTTAACTCTATTTTTGAGTGGCAATTCTGAAATTAATAGACCAATCCTTATTATTTATGTTTTTACCCACTCCTTGTAGAAATTTCATGTTTGAGAAGATTATTTTAGTAATAACACATATATTATAGATTATTATAGTTATTCTTTCTAAAGAAAACAATAAAAACTATGTCACATTCTCTCCTGAGTCTTTTCAATAAATACCCATAAGAGTCTCTCACAAAGTTACAAAGTCTTAAGTAGGGCAAATTTTCAATTTTGGTAACGACGACGTTTTCATATTCTCAATTACATTAACAATGCCACGACATGATAATCTCGCAAGCCAAGCCTTCCTCGTCTTTCTTTTTATATCTTACATTGTTTAAGCAGCTATTGTCAAACACGTTTTCCACGTACGTAATATATTCTTACTATATTAAACCTCTCTCCAGAGCCGTGCTCAATGTTACATGCAATATAATTTTTTATAACATAAATATAATAAATTTTAAAATAACGTATATTAATAAAACAACACAATTTGTTTTTACTAAAATATAATATTTTTCCTTTTGGTTTTAGTAAACGTTTTTTCTTTAAAATTTTCATAGTATATGTTTCTACCTAGATTACTTTATAAGATAACTATTACATTTTTATGATATAGTCGATTGCAAATAAGATTTAATCAACTTTAGATTTGGAAAACTTCTTTTAGTATAGAAAAATGGAACTAAATCATACTTAAATTTCAAAAAAACTTGATTCCCGAAATTTTCTTTTACTAAAATAAAAAATTGGTTGTTTCTATAATATAGAAACATGAAAAAATCACCATAATATATTAAACTGTTTGAATTTAGGGGCCCCAAAAATTATATTTTTGTAGAGGACTCAAGGCGAATACCTTTTTTCTATTTATAGGCACGCCTTTAAGTTTTGTGTTAAAAAAAATTTAGAAATGGGAGATTTGAAATAATGTGATGCAAGTATAACAACTGTTTGCCCTTAAAAAAAATTTAAAAAAATAAAACAACTGTAACATGGAATAATATAAGTTTTAATATAAAATAAAATGTTCTTTCTAAGATAACCCATTCACCAAAGTCAGTTCATCAAATAACTCATCTTTTTATCTACCCTTGTTTTGTTCTACTAATTACGTTCATGCCATTACTTTTTTTTTAATTTCAGAAATATTTAAAATGACCAAAATATACATTCAATCTCAATTATTTACCAAAATATTATCTTCTTCAATTCTTCCATCCACCATTAACAACAACAAAAAAGAGCTCTAAATGCTTATTTTTACCCTCATTTTCGAGCCCTTAATGCTCATTCTTCATCTTCAACCACATTTTCCCTCATTCTCTCTTCATTTCTCTCCAAAAAATTATCTAATCTTTAATTTAACTTTTCCAAATTCTTAAAGCTTCGATTTTTCGGTTGGTTTAGCAGGTAAGAGTAAGGATTTAAAGGTTAGTTCGACATTCTGGGTATTTAAATAAGGTAAATGTTAGATTTTAACTCAAATCTAGCTTATTTTTGCATATTTCAAAAATTTGTAGAAAGCATACTTCACGTGAAGTCTATTTTTCAAGTAGACTTCACTTGAAGTCTGCTAGTCAACGCAAAGGTCAGTTTTGCATCAACCATCAGAATTCTTAAAGTAGACTTCAGGTGAAGTCTGCTTATTTTTATTTAGATAAAAAAAAACTTTTAAGTAGACTTCAGGTGAAGTCTGCTGAAATCTGAGTCAATTTTGCAATTGACCGAAAATTTGACTTTTATGTAGACTTCACCTGAAGTCTGCGAGAAATTCGTATACTTCATGTGAAGTCTACTTAAGTTAAAGGGATTAGTTTTGAAATTGACCAAAATTATCGCTGTTTGACCAAAAAAGTCTGGAAATCTGTGTAAAATCGCAGACTTCACATGTAGTCTGCATTTAACTCACAGACTTTAGGTGAAATCTACTTTTCTGTTAAAGTATGTGATTTAAATAGGAAAAAATGTCAATTTAACACTGTACTTACCCAAAATCGTTGATTTGACATCAAACTTTGGATATGGTTGATTAAACATTCAATTTATTGTTGACTTCTGAGAAAACCCTCAATTTTGCGTTGACTCGGTAAATTGAACATGTCGTTAATCTCAAATTAAAATTGTCTATGAAATCAAAACCCAAATCGATTTTGAAAGTTCGGGGTCAGTTCTTACCTTTGCTCTGAAGAACTCTAAGCTTGATTTTCTCTTTTCTTTTAAGAATGAGCTCAAGAATGATACACAAAAGTATCAAAGACAATATTTCAAACCGATGAATTTGAGCTCATTCTTGAAAGAAAAGAGGAAATTAAGCTTAGGGTTCTTCATAACGAAGATAAGAATTAAACCCGAACTTCCAAAAAATTGATTTGGCTTTTGATTTTAGAGACAATTTTGATTTGGGATTAACGACATGTTCAATTTGCCGAGTCAACGCAAAATTGAGGGTTTTTTCAAAAGTCAACAATAAATTGAATGTTTAATCAACCATATTCAAAGTTCGATGTTAAATCAACGATTTTTGGTAAGTACATTGTTAAATTGACATTTTCCCCGATTTAAATATCAATATAATGCAGACTTCGCGTGATGTATGCAATTTAAATTATAAAATTTTATTAATTATAAAATAAAATAGACTTCACGTGAAGTCTACTCTAACTACGTTGCAGACTTCATGTGAAGTCTGTGTTGTCGCAGACTTCACGTGTAGACTTATGTGGTAAATGTCAAACTTAGTCAATTGCAGAAGTAACCTCCATTTCCAGAGCAGACTTCACGTGAATTATACTTTATCATGTAAAGTATACTAGTTTTCATCACAACCTAAGTAGACTTCGCGTCAAGTCTACTAATAAAATTCAATAATCTGGGTAATTGCAAATCTAACCTCCTTAAAAGTATACTTAAGTACCTGAAGTCTGCGCCTAACAAGTCAACACTTTGTCAAATGCAAAAATAACCTAAACGCAGACTTCACCCGAAGTCTACTTATCTACACAGACTTCACCCGAATTCTTCTCTATACGAAGGAGTAGACTTCGGGTGAAGTCTGTTAAGATAAATAGTAGATTTCATGTGAACTCTGGAATAGTAATTTGTTAAAAATACATTTAAAGGATGTTTTAATTTTTTTTGTATTTTTCTTATGTGTGTTTGATACTGTTTTTGTTTCTGTACAATTTCAACATGTTTATGTATTATAGTTATAGTTAAATTATTTTTATTTTTAATTAGTTATTTAGCACATTCTTATTTGATGATATATGCCGATAATATGTATCAAGTGGTCTTTGTTTTTTGTCACAAAATTTGTTAACTTG
>WJSH01008720.1:4025-16444 GCA_009757365.2 Lepidium campestre | reverse complement strand
TTTCTGATGAACGGAGAGAGAGTGGCCAATAAGCAGGGTTTAGAAGAAGCTCGAGGCTCAATAGCTCGATTTCAAACGGAATCTTGACTTCTCCAGCGAAAGTTTTGAGATTTTCCTCTGTGAATCGGAGCTCAAATTCGTCGGAGACTGTTGAAGCGTCGATTCCTTCTGGGTGTTGAAATCGGCAAAGCAGAGAGCCAAAGATTTGAAGCAGAGAAGTTTCAGAAAGACTTCTTCTTCCTCTATCGAAATGTGTTTATGGAATGAATCACGAAATGGAAAACTGAGATATTTGAGAGAGATTGCGGAAGCTAATTCGGTTCAAGAGCTTGGTGGCTCTGATACCATGTTAATTTGAGAAGAGATTTAAGAGAAAGATGGAGAGAATAGAGAGATTTAAGAATCCATGATTTTCATTTCGTGAAACCCTTGAGCGTTACAAAGAGAGGATACAAGAGAGAGATAAAGAGAAGATCTAAACGCACTCTATTTTCTACTGGGTAAAACAGAGCACATATCCAATGGTTAAAACAGTGTGGTGTCCGTACGGTCAACGGCTCTAATCCGTAAGGACGTTGGCCCTTCAATACTCCGGGATATTTATTTCCATTGATAGCAAATAATGTTCGCTTAATTTCTGCATCTGTGACTGAAGCAATCAACTGTATATTCATTTCTGGTGTCACACTTGGAGCGAACCCAGATAATGCGGATTCCACTCCTTGCGGGTTCGAGCTTGTGAAAACAAAACGGAAATATTTCACCGCTACTTCACCCCTTGATCCTTTTGTCATCTGTTCATGTCCTTGTTCGTCAACTAGAATGTGGATTCAATTTCTTATCTTCTTACTCTTAACACTATTGTGAAAGTACCTCGTGTTTCTGTCACCCGCCTTTACCCAATGTTCTATACTCTTCTGTTTCCAGTACTTTTCTTTCTCATTGTAAGTTTCACTTAAGTGTTTCTTCAATTGAGGCATTTTCGCTTGATCCGGACTGGTTTTTGATACTTCATTTTCAATATGTACTTGCATGTTATTAATCGTGGTATTGGTGTTGGTTGCTGACGCTTTTTTCCATTTTGCAAGTTCATTTCTGCAGTTCCTAATTCGAGCTGAGATTGAGTGTTGAGGAGGATCACCTTGTGTCGAGTTCTAACATGAGGTTCTAGCTTCTCTTATCACCTGCTTTGAAACCCATATTGTCATAAGTAAATCTCCTCTTGTCTCTCTGCATTTCTGATTCCACAAAGGATATCAGTATCGGTCGATGATCAGATGCTCTCATAGCCAGATATTGTATATTTGTTATTGGAAACAATCTGAACCAGTTATCATTGCCAAAACTACGATCAAGTTTGCATTGTATCCATACATTATCTCTCCATCCTGCCTAAGAGAAAGGACTTCCTGAACTGTGTACTTGGCTCAACTTACAATTTTTGTTCTTGGCCCTCCTAGTTTCTCTAAATTGTCAATCAACTCATTAAAATCTCCTAAGGCAATCCACTACTCGTCTCTTGATAAACCGATAGTCAATAATTGATCCCACACTCTTCTACGGTTACTTCGATATGATCTCCATAAACACAAGAGAAATAAAAGCAAATCAAATTTATTTGAACTTTCAAATCAATAATTCTGTTATCAGTTTACATCACATTAAAGTTATAAGAAAATTTTCAGAAAACAGCTAGCCACCACTCAAACCAATGGGCTCTACTGTAATCATCTTATTGTAACCTAACGAATTCTTCAACTTCTCCACATACTCCTCCTTATGCTTTGTCTCCATGAGAAATATAAAGTCCAGAAAATACATTCGTCATATTTCCTGGATATGACGAATTGTATCGGTGTTTCCCGCGCCTTCATAGTTCAAACTCATGATGTTCATTTGGATGGCATCGACTTCAAATCGGAAGCCACCGCTATGTTGGGGATCTTTTGGTTCTTTTTTTCAAAACTCCGAGTCGACATCGGTCATTTTCCTTTTACTGTTTTCACCTGGAACTTCTACTGGTTGAACTCGTGCTTGGGATACCACGATTTCAGTTGTATTTTGTTGCTGTCGAACTCAAGCGTTTTGGTCTCTTTTCGGTTTTCTTTCCTTACCTACATGGTCTTCCTTCATTGTAGTTTCCATAACCGACTTTGAAGACTGCAAGATAGGTAAGGTCCGGGTTAACATCAAGGTTCAGAGTTGTATCAACTTCCACATCATAAAGTTCACTAGGGCTCTTTGATAGTAGGATTTTACCACTAACAATTCCTAAAGTACTATCATGTCATTATAGCACAATAGGTTATCAATCCAAATGGGTAGATAGAGAAGTTATCTAGCAACCTATGTGAAAGACAATGCAAATAATGAAACTAAAGAGCAGAAGACAATGAAAATAGATAAACAAGCAAGCAGATTAAGAGAAGGGGTCCTAAGGATGGGAATAATGGATCAGTGGTTCTCCTAGAATTACCTTAGACGCTTAACAAAACTCACACAAAGATAATTTCTAGACAATAAATTCATAGATAGTCAAATTCACTCCCATGATAAATGACCTCAAGCAAAGCTATTTCAGACCTAACTCCCATTAGCGAATTATAACTATGCAGACATTAAGAATCAACCTATTCAAGCTAATAAACATCCTAGACGTCTAATCCCTTAGACTAGGAATGCAAATCTCTGAAATAGTTAGTTCAGACATTTCATAGAACACCTTATGGGTGTTGAAATGCCTAAGGCCTAATTTTAATTGATCAAAGAGAAATTAGCATTAGGAATGACTAAACATAAAAGATCGAACAATTTTAAGCTTAAACATCTAGGCAAACCTAGGGTTCCACACTAATCTAACTCATCCTCAAGAACCCTAATTGGACTACTCAATATCCATCAAGAACACAAATCCATAAATTGATAAAAACAACATCACTAGATAGATCATAATGAGATGAAAAAGATTGCTCAAACTAACTAAAGGCAAATACTCAATAAATAGATTGAAAGATAATTGAATTACAAAGCAAGAGATGTTCTTAGTGTTTTTTGCCAAAAGTAGATAAAAAACGGAATAAGGTTTGTGAACATAACAAGGGGTATTTATTTATACCCAATGGGGAAAAACCCTAAAAAATTCAACATTTCAAAAGTCAACATTTGGATTCGGTGGGTGTTGACTCGCCCAGTGTGGTTGAGTCATGCGGGTCGAGTATGGAATGACCTATGAAATTTGTTGAGAGAAACTCTCGTTCTTTTTCATTCATCAAAAACGGCTGCCTCTTAGGTTACATGGATTGACAATATATATACGGATCCTTAGAAAACCCTAACTCTTAATGGACCTAAACAATAGGCCAAATAATTAAAAAGAAAAAAAACTTATTGAGAAGCGCTCCTTAATCCTTAGCTCTCCATGTGAAGTAGACTTAGATAAAAGCCCACTTAAAACAATCCAAGCCTTGTACCAGCTTTGTGCAAATGCTACAGTTCCACGTTGCATCAATTCTCTTCAAAAAATCGAAATTTGAGGCGGAGTTATGGGTTCGTCATCGTCCAAGGACATGGCCTTGATGGCTTATTGCAAGTTCAACGCTATTGAGTTTGGAGAGATTCATTGCCGAAGGATTATTGTTCGGCGAAGGACAAAAAGACGGGAAGATGGTGTGAGATGGCTGGTTCAAGGTTTGGGTTCATATCGCCATTGATCGCGCTCAATAGTAAGGAAAGTCATTATTTGTAAATCAAATTGTATTATTCAGTAGGTTGAAAAAGGAAAGTGACAGGTTGATAAAGCAAGTTTGGAGTGCAATGAATGAAATGAGGAAAAGTTTGAAAATTAGGAAAACCGTAGTCTTTTGGAAAAACAGGATTATGTGCTCTATTCAAATTGAGAGAGGGGGTTGGATAAGGAAACTAAAACCCTCTATATCCACTAAAGAATACTAAGGGGGGTCTATTGAACTATGAATTTTAAAAGATTGTGAATGATTTAGATTTTATGAGATTTTAGATGATTTAAGATGAATTTAGGGAAGTTCTTGTGATTTGTGAAAATATCTTCCAAAACTCCACCTAAAATCATGAGATTTAGATTTCTGTCTTTTTAACTAAAGAAATCCTCTAAAATACCTAAGAATCTCTTAGAATCACTTAAAACCGCACCCTTAACCATGGATTTGATTGTGTTTTTTAAATCACTGGTTCAATAATACTAGATTTTAGGTGATTTTTAGAAATTCATGTTTGAATAACAAGTGATTTTTATCCGAATCACTGAAAATTAACAGTTCAATATACCCCCTAAGTGAAAAATGGATTTTTAGTACGACTCCTAAACTCAATATTATTTTCTATTTCAAATTTTACTGTGTAATTAGTAAATTAATTTTAATTCTAAAATCAAATACCGAAACTTCTCTTAAAAGAACTAAAGAACAATCAAGATTTCACTTGAGTTAAGCTATTGCCACCAAAGCAAAATTCGTCTTCATGGACAATTTTGATGGTACGATATGAATAAACACATACATATAAATACAAAATAGTGTGTATATATAATCTACTCTATTTAACAAAATAACTTTTAAGTTGTAAGTTATTACAAAAGAACTTTGTTATTATTATTTTAGGTCGAGAAAGGGGTTGAGCCCCAACTTTATTAAGAATAAAGAAAAAGTTACAAATTACATCTTACATGTCGATGATGAGAAAAACCAACATCATCCTCATTCAAGAAAGTTTTAGCATTATCCGGAACGGTCTAAAAAAAAGTGAAATCATAAAGGTAAAGAGAAAGCATGATTAGCAAGGTCATATGCCAAACGGTTTGCCTCTCTAAACGTGTGAAAAATATGGACTATCCAACCCTTCGCTAAATATCATGGCAGCTAAACCGGAATTACCCCGCAAGGCTCCATCAATATTGATTTTGAGCCACACAGGGTTTATCGGTCTCCATGAGATCATTCTCTTAACTCTAGTCATAGCTGATGTATTAGGCTTAGCAGTACCGCCCACTTGATATAGTTTTAGTTATATATCCCACAAAAATTTAACTCTATCTCTACACATGCCAACACTACCAAAAATATAACTACATCTCCAGTTCCATCCCCATCATACAACCATAGCAAAAGTTATCGACCATGGACAATTATCCAGCATCTCACCAACCCCAAGATTCTCATATATCCATTCAAGAAGTAACTTGTAAAAGAAAGACTCATGTTTCCTCAGAGGCACAAGACGACGCCAAATGCCCTCCATAGCCGGGCAGTTTCGCAATATATGAATAATTGTTTTTTCGCCTCCTTGACACAACTGACAAATACTTGAAGAACACAAATGTCTCTTATGTCTTTGCGAGTTCGTCAGCAAAATCTGGTTCACCCCTAACCAAAGAAACAAGCATACCCGCTCAGGAATTTTAGTGTGCCACACTCGATCAAAAAGACCATACATGGTTTGTCGAGTCCTATCATCGTGTGTAAGAAAGCGGGATGCAGAACCCACTATAAGCTTCCTATTCGGTGAATATCCCCAGCGAATATGATCCCCAACACCCGTAACTTTATCAGCCACATAAGCCCCTAGCCTCAATTGCATATCTCGTGGTAAATACAGATTAATTTGGTCTCGGATCCAACCAGTACCAGTTTGCTAAAGATCACACACTTTGAGCTGTAAAACATTTTCCGCTAAAGTTCTGTTTCGGCCTATCAATTAACCATTTATCATCCTAAAAATGTGATTTCTTGCCATCCTCGATAATCCAGTTTATACCTGGAATCACGACCTCCGCGAGGCCAATAAACACACTTCGATAGGTTGATGACTGACACCCAATTCTCCGCATCCATCTGTAGGCTCATAAGCTTGTGTGATCATGTAGAAGACGCCAACCTAACTTTGCAAGCGAGACCCGATTAATCTCAGTCGATGCTCGAATTCCAAGTCCACCATCAAATTTTGTTCTCCAAACTTGTTTCCAATTCATCAAGTGAATTTTCCTATGGTCACCTGTGTACCCCCAAGAGAAAAGAACAACATAATCAGTCCAAGGAATTTAGCGTCGAGGAAGGTAGTAGCATCACCGTACTCATGCTTTGGACCAAAATCAATGACCAAACTGACTTTGTAAGGGTTAGTTGACATGTGAGGCTTAGAGTATGACTTTTCCATCCCGATTGCTTAGAAGATACTCGTGCAATAACCTCAACAAAAGTCTCCTTGTTTATTCTCTTTTGTAGAATTGGCATTCCCAAGTATTTTTTGATCTGCCTCGCCTCCAAGTAAAAAATTTCCTTTGTATCCCAAATCAATAAGAAAAAATGCATTTATCCATGGACTAAAGGCAATGGAGTCCCCAAATAAGCGTCCATTACCACCCCTTCGTTCATCCAATCAAAAAATCGAATTAAAATCTCCACCCACAATTAAAGGGTCAGTGATACCTAGGCATGGACATTCGGGTCTTCGGGTTGGGATCGGGTTGGGTCCTTTCGGGATTAGGATCAGGTCGGGTCCTTTCGGGTATGGGTTTTTCAGGTCTGAAATTTTTAGACCCATATATGACCCGCTACTATTTCAGTTTGATTCTGGGTTAATTTTATTCGGGTTCGGATCTGTTCGGGTCCAAATTTAAAGAACCAAAAATTACCCGACTACCAAAAAAATATCAAAAAAATATAAAAAAATACCTAAAAATACCAAAAAAATAGCTAAAAATATTTGAATACCCAAATATTCAAAAATATATATATGAAAATATCTAAAACCTAGATGAATACCCGTGCGGTTGTACGAGATCAAAATATTGTTTTTAATTATATATATAGTAGATATATACTCCTTCCGTTTCAAATTAAGGTATGTTTTATACCAAATTTTTTGTTCCATTTTAAATGATGTTTTACGTTTTTAATGTAACATTAACTTCATTTTAATTATTTTCGACCAATAGTATTTTACACTCTTTTTTATCATTGGTTAATTTAAATTTAAGTTAGACAATAAATGATGTATTAATATAGAAAAACTCAAAAAATCATGAATTTGTGTTAAAAAACCTTAAATATCACTATATTCAAAAAGAAGGAGTATATATTACACATGTTAAATAGGATCGAATCAATTTTTAATAAAGAACATGCGCAACAAAATGAACATAATACGACATATTCAATAATTTGAAATAAATGAAAATTCCAAAAAGGAAATTACATCACCACTATCTTTATCGGCATCCTAATCACATCTAAAAAAATACGCGAAAAAAATCTCAAGATCGTGAATAAAGAAAAATGTTATTAAAAAAAAATTTTAAAAGTTTAATTAGATGGAACAATTATAGCTCGTTGAATGAATAATTATTAAGAAATTTTATTTATTCTGATCAAACTTGATTAAAAACCCATTAGGAAAATAGATTTATGTATATCGTTCAATAAACAATAGAAATTCATTCAATAATTACCTCCTAAGGCCCATTTTGTTCTTCTTCATAATTGAAATAAACTACATAATCAAAATTTATTCTAAGCAAATCAATTAACAAAGAATATGAAACTTAGTCTACCATATATGGAATCGCAGAAGCAATTCGTCTTCCGAATTGAAATCCTATATATAACAATAAATATCTACGTATATGCAAAATCGTATATATCTAAATCTTTTGTCAATGAGATATATTATGACTTATCTATATAACAATATAAAAATAAATAATAGATAAGTTTTACTTATATAATAAATTATGTTTGGTCGTTGATAACTTTATCTTATTAACTTTTATTTAAATGCTACGTTTTTGTTATTATCAAGTCCTAAATAATAGGAGATATAGTTTGACTTATCTATTATATAAGAGATTATTTAAATGCTAAGCTTTTGTTGTTATCAAGTCCTAAATAATAAGAGATATAGTTTGACTAAATAAGGGATAATATAAGTTTTACTCATAGTTTTAGGCTAAGTTAAATAATATTGTTTTTAATTATAAAATAAAATGAATAATAATATTTTGGATTATATAATAACTTATTTAAATATCTACTTTATTATATAAGAGATATTTCATATTACTTTGTAACTTATTTGAATATCAATTTTTTTAATTTAAATATCTAAAACTTAAGATAAAATAATAATAAAAATTTAAATAAAAAGTAAAGAATGGGAATTTTATATTTAATGTAAACAAAAATCCAAAACAAATAATAATCCGATATGAAAAATGGCTTTTTGCCAAAACAAATTTTAAAAAACTAAAGATAAAAAATAAATGAAAACTTAATAAGGATCTTAAAGCTTTTCCATCTTAATCATCACGGGCTTTGAAGAGGAGAAATTGTCCTTATCAAAATCAGAACTAATTCTTTCATGATCTTTTCTTTTGGAGAGTGGGATTGTGTTATTTTCTTTAATTGATTCGTCACTTTCTTTCCCGTTGGCATAAATGAAAATAGTCTAAATAATTAAAACATTAGAAATATAAAAAATTTATAATAAATCTTATCAAAAATAAAAGCAGAATTTTAAAAATTTTACCTGTGAAGATTGTGTGTCATTAAATTCTTTAATAAGTTCCATCGTATTGACCAACTGATTCACCTTAAAAGTCTGATCATGAAAATTACTCTGATGTTTCTTTTCAACCCCAACTATAAATAGGAAAGTTTTTTCTGCTAAATTGGTAATCGGAGTAGGTATATCTTCTAAATTCTCAAACTGAAAATAATTAGTTACACAACAAATTTAATTGTGGTTACACAATAAAAATGTTTTTCATACCTTCTCGATTGAATTTTTCAAGTCTGAAGAGTATCTTTGAATAATTTGTGTAGCTACCCAATCGAATATCAAAAATCTGCTTCAACAATGTTATCTCAGACATTTTAAAAAATGTAATACCTTATAATATTTCTAGTAGCATAATTATCTATAGATTAATATGAATATGGTATATATAAAAGATAAAAGAATTCTTACTTTAGCACCACATAAGTGACATGACTATTGTATTTTTGAACAATTCACACAGTTTAACAACTGAAATATCTTTAGAGTCACTTGTTTCTTCAAATCAATTAGCATATTTTGAAACTTAAGTAAGACCATCCATAGTCAACATCAATTGAATAAATTGTGACCATTGTAACATAAGACCCCATCTAAAAGAAATAAAAATAATTTATTTAAAATTTAAACATAAGTATAAATAAGATTAAAATAAATAAATAGGATAATGTTTACTTGTTTTGAATCAAGAAGTTTTCTAACTCTTTTTTTGGGATAACATTGAAAAAAACTTTCACGAACAGATAAAGAGTTCGACTCATTGTTTAGGTTTTGTTCCGCCAATACAATCTGCAACTCATCATTAGAAAGCCTACAATATAGAAAATTATAAATATATTAAAATATAAATAATATTATTTAAAAATATATCATCGAAATAAGTACACTGTATAAATCAATTATAAAGGTTTGGAAAAATACATGTACTTCAGATTTGGGTATACTCAACAACATTAGATATACTTATAATATCTGAAATTAATTACTAAATATTAGGAAACGAATTAGAAAAATCGGAAGAAATTGGAAATAATCAAAAAAATTGGAAATATTGGGAAAAATCAGAAAACAGTTGTTACCTCTAAAAATTTTTATCTTGCAAAATTGCAAAACAAATATAGTATACACGTCAAATCCCTTTTTAGTTTTTTTCTTCCACAATCATATTTTCCCCACA
This sequence comes from Lepidium campestre, assembly GCA_009757365.2. Classification (NCBI taxonomy): domain Eukaryota; kingdom Viridiplantae; phylum Streptophyta; class Magnoliopsida; order Brassicales; family Brassicaceae; genus Lepidium; species Lepidium campestre. Next base: position 6,681 of record WJSH01008720.1, on the reverse strand, counting down.
AAACACATGTTAACCCAAAATCTCTGTAAGTATTAAAATATAAACTTTCACAATTTATATAATTAAAATAATTATTTGTTCAAAAAAATTAAAAACTTACTCAACATTCCTAAGAACATTATGTCGTTTAGTTGATTTTCTATTCACTTAAGTTATTTGAGTATTACCTATTTTAACCAATTATTCGATGTCATCTATAAAAAATAAATAAACATATTAATTAGTATTACGATATAAATCAATTATATAAACTAAATTATAAATATAAAAATAAATTTTTAAAAATTACACATTATTCACCTATGAGATACATATCTTTAAGTCGTACATTGCGTATTTCACTGATTCTGGAAAAGGATCATATGATCTAACTGTGGTAGCTTCCGAAAAAATGATTCTCCACTTATGAGTTGAAGTTCAGTAAAATCCGGTTACAAGAGTGCACTGGAGGTTTGTAATAATTTTATTACTTTCTTGCTCAAGAAAATTAATTTATTTGGAAACAAATTCCTTCTTCACGTTACAGTGGATTTTTTTACCCTACAAAAAAACAGAATTAATTTAGCAAATATTATGATTGGTTTTAAATTATAATAGAAAAAATATATGATTACAAACCTTTGAATCACAGAGAACCATCTCTAGTATTTGACCAAATTCTGTAGTGAATACACAAGTTTAGAATTTTAACTTTAATTCTCCAATGTTGTTTGGTAGGTTTCAAAGAAGAAATTTCGAGAATGACATTATGAAATCGACAATAGGAGTAGAGAAAAAAACGGTTTCGTGAATGAGAGTAGAGAAAAAAAAATTTCTTTGTAAATCGAAGATAAGAAGAAGATCTGGTCTTTGTCAATTTGAGAATTAATGAAAGAAAGAAACGTCTATTTAAATAAAAGAATTAGCAAAATCCTAGTAGGTTTAAGAATTAGTAAAGAATATTCTTTATAATTATCAATAACAAATTTTTAGGAATTAGCTATGATAACGAACAATATTCTCATGTAAAATGATTAAATTTGTTAATTAAATCGTTAAACATATTAGGTTAACGATATAATTAGTTATGCTTATGATTTTCAATGATATATTAGGTTATGATAACAATTTTTAAGGATATAATTAGTTATGATAATGATTTTTAATTAAATAATTTATTTGATTATTCGTATCATAATCTAATTTTTAGGAGAGTTAGTTATTGTTGCGGTTTTATTATATAAGAGATACCAAAAAATACTCATAGAATACTAAGAAAAACTCTAAAATAACTAACAAATACCATATAATTGGGTGTTCGGGTATCCGTTCGGGTCCGGGTTCGATTCCGGTTTTTTGAGTTTTAAAAGTTATGACCTATTCGAGTATTTAAAGCGGTTCGGGTTTGGGTTCAGGTCTTCTTTTCGAGTCCAATCTTTGGGTCTGGTTTTTTTGTCCATGGCTAGTGATACCTGTGATATATCCCGCTACATACTCCAAACGTCCCCTCTTCTACATACCAAAGGAGCACATAAACCGCGATAACATGAGTAATCTCCGAGCTATCCGCAATTTGTACATGTATAAATTATTCACTTGTGTCAAATAATATTTCCTTCCCTAAACCATCTCTCCATAACAACCAAATTCATCCACTATGATCAACATCGTCAACCCGGAGAGAATTCTCAAAACCCAGTCCTCTCGCATCGCTCTTCCAGCGTGCGTTTCAAAATAAGTTAGGAAATCCATCATGTATCTCTTCAATATGTATCGAATCGATCTACGGAAGTTGGGTTTATTTGCTTTTGATTTTTTTTTTCCTTTTTAGGATAAGCAAGTTATAAAAGAGAAGAGAGCAGTATAGAACCATAATTCCTTTGAAGATGGATCCAAATTCTCCACGTTCTCATAAAATTCCTTTCGAATTAATAATTTCTTCTATAGTGGAGGAGGAGTTATAGATTCAATTTCTTTGCTTATTTTATTTTCTTTGAATGTTATAAACTAAAAGAGAACTGATAAAAACTTAGCAAAAATTGATTAAAAAAAACTGCAAGTAAAAGAAATTACCTGTGAGATCCCAACGACGACATGCGCATTGTCGATTTCTCAAATCAACAGTGTATCCGATGTCAAACTATGTCACCTCATACATGTTTGTGCTGTTGCGGATTGTCTAACAATATTTCTTATCCAATAGAGATTTCTCCAAAAACCCCATAATGATTGGCGTGATCTGAATTCTGCATTTCCTTGCTTTAGCCCATCTCCGTGAAATCCTCTTCATTGCTTGGCATCTTATATCTTCAAGCATGCTAATCACATGTTTGCTTCTAGCTGTTTTGATTGTTCTATTAAATGCCTCTGAAAGGTTATTGTGGACATCAGACCAGCGAGAATTATTATTGAAAATGCCCTACACCATCTATTCGGTTATGTCCTAAGCAATGCCTCATATGTTGTGGGATCGTACGTGTACAAAGCCTTCATTATATCCTCATAATCCCCTTCGTCGAAGTTAAAAGCAACACCCCAAAATAAGTTTTTGTATTCTGAATTTGAGAAGGTTTTCTTCCAATTGGCATATATATGCCTATCGTACAACAGATGTTCGCTTGAGATAATCATCCGCTATTGCATTAACAAGTCCCTAAAATTTCGCAGATAAGTTAGA
>WJSH01008715.1:159236-171442 GCA_009757365.2 Lepidium campestre | reverse complement strand
CACTACTGCAGCGAATGCGGCGGCTTCTGAGGACCACGGGCCTCCTTCTACCTCTTTCCCTCCTTCCTCCTTCTCTGCCGATACTCGCGACGGCGCTTTGACCTCCAACGACGAACTCGAGAGCATATCTGCGCGGGGCGTCGATACCGATTCAGACCCTGAGGAATCGGAGGATGTTGTCGTAGACGATGACGAAGACGAATTTGCTCCTGAACAGGACCAGGACTCTTCCATCCGCACATTCACTGCCGCTCGACTCGATTCCAGTTCAGGAGTCAATGGTTCGAGTCGCAACACTAAGCTTAAGACGGAGAGCTCTACGGTGAAGCTTGAGAACTCTGATGGCGGAAAGGATGGTGCACAATCTGTGGTCGGGACTGGTGGGAGTGGAACTGTTGGAGTGAGCTCAATTTCAGGGCTGGTGCCGAAGGATGAGTCTGTTAAGGTATTGGCAGAAAATTATCAGACTAGCGGAGCTTACATTGCGAGAGAAGAGACTTTGAAGAGAGAGGTAAGTTATCGCCTGGATCCTATCCTTACAGTATTCATCTATGCCAATGAATTTCCAGATGAGTTCAGAGAAGGCCATTCTTTTATATTTGTGACATCTTTCTTTTAGGAGCAAGCGGGACGACTCAAATTCGTATGTTACTCAAATGATTGCGTCGATGAGCATATGATGTGGTATTTCCTTCCTTCAATCGCCTCTTGTTACAGAATTTTCACCTTCTAACCTCTGGCGCAAAGGAATTTTCTGAGTAATTTGTTGAACGTTTCCAGCTTGGTTGGGTTGAAGAACATATTTGCAAGACAGTTGCCTAATATGCCCAAGGAGTACATCGTTCGTCTTCTGATGGATAGGTAACTAAAGTGATACATCAGTTTTCTTTTGGATTGAATACAAGTCTTCTCATTTTCGTCAATTGTAATTTTGTCTTGATTGTGAGAGGTGAATGTTAGTTTTAGTTAGCAAATATAGGAACTATTTCCATTTCATTACTGAAAATTTTGATGACCGCGATGTGCTTGCACTAAAGCAATTGTTCGATATCAAGATTAAGTAACTTATGTAGTTTATCCAAGTTAACTGTCTGAACACATGATGAAAATGCTTCTCTCCTTATTTTTAAATCCAGACTCTTTTCATTTTTTTGACATGATATATTATTTTGCTCTAGTTTTACGATTGTAACTGACTAAGCTTTTGTCGTCTTGCCAGAGCTCTTCTTTTTTACTTTTGCAAGCATTGTAATATCTCTTACTTATGTGTTTACCCAGGAAACATAAGTCTGTTATGGTCTTAAGAGGAAATCTAGTTGTAGGTGGTATCACGTATCGTCCATATCACAGGTAATTCCCATCCTTTTACTCCAATGATACTCTGCTAGTGATGATTTTGTCCAATATATATTAATACGCTTATACAGCTTTTTTTTTGCTCCTTACTTTAGGACTGAAAGAAAGTAGTATATTGACTAGGTACCTTATATTATCATCAAGACAGAGCTTAGTATAAGATTCTGTAACTATCTAATGTCATATTAGCATAATTACTGCCTTGACATGCTTCTTTACTCCACCGTTTTCAGTCAGAAGTTTGGGGAAATAGCATTTTGTGCAATCACAGCAGATGAACAAGTAAAAGGTTACGGTACCAGATTAATGAACCACCTGAAACAACATGCTCGTGACGTTGATGGATTGACGCATTTTCTTACTTACGCTGACAACAATGCTGTTGGTTATTTTGTCAAGCAGGTTAGTTTTTATTGTATTCTTTGCAGTTTCTCTATATTTAATCTTGGTTTTTTAGTTCCAAGATGTTTTTTTTGTTGAACAAATTTTAATTATTGTCTTACTTTTTTCTCTGTTCACGTCCCCTCTAGAGTAGACATTATTGTCCATTTGTATTTGGTCTGGGTATACCTCAATGTATAACTGCAAAAGGTTTTGCTTATTAAATCTACTTTCTGGAGTACTAAAGTTCTTGAAAATTTATTTTCTCTTGTAGTCGTTCACTAAGTTGATATGTTAAGTCTATTTTCTTGTGCAGGGTTTTACTAAAGAGATTTACTTGGAGAAAGATGTATGGCATGGGTATGGAAACTATGCATCTTTTAAGTTTAAATTGATTGTTGTCGTACTTATCTTCTGTGCTTTATATATGATGTCTGACTGAAATATTGATGGCCCAATTAAGCTCACGAACCATAAAATAAAAGCATTTGATCTCCTTACTAATCACGTTACCAGAGAGCTTTCCAAAATTTGGCTTAACATTCTCTTCTTGTCGTTAAACCTATTCTTGCAAATAAAAAGCTTGGTATTTTTGTAGGTTTATTAAAGACTATGATGGTGGTCTTCTTATGGAATGCAAAATTGATCCAAAGCTTCCATATACGGATTTGTCAAGCATGATACGCCAGCAAAGAAAGGTAAGTCATTGAAATACATTTAATGTGGTGAAAGAATTATCTTGACCCTTGAGGTTCAGCTATGCCTATTGACATTGTTTTACTTTCACTATTTAACACCTACTTACTAAAAACACACACACAGCCTAAAAGTAACCACTAAACTAGTAAATATTAGTTACCTCATTGTCTAAACAAGTAAGCATGGCGACCATCAAGACCATTTTACGTATCAGAGTCTGATTCCTGTTACTTTATAAAATATCAGGCAATTGATGAAAGGATAAGAGAGTTATCAAACTGTCAGAATGTGTATCCAAAAATTGAGTTTCTAAAGGTAAACATCAATGGTTCCATGTCTCTTGTGACTATTATTATGCATGTCACAGCGAAAACCTCATGTTTCCGGTAGTTTAAATGAATAAGATGATTTTTGCAGAATGAAGCTGGAATTCCAAGAAAGATGATCAAAGTCGAGGAAATACGTGGCTTAAGTAAGTCATGATTCTACTTTACTCAAAAACCAGATTTATAATGGCTTCATGAGATCAAGTTGATATGCATGTGTTAGCTACTGGCTTTAGGTTTATCTGTAATACTTAATTTAGTTTTAAACAAATAGGTCTGATAGTTGCTAATACAGGACTTATGGCAAACCATTTGCAGGGGAAGCCGGTTGGACCCCAGATCAGTGGGGGCACACTCGTTTCAAAATATTCAATAGTTGTACAGATGCTGTGACAAATCAAAAACAATTGAACGCACTTATGCGTGCGCTTTTAAAGGTTGTGATATGTCTTCTTCCTTCCAATCCAATGCTTTGATATTAATTATTATGTCCTCTTACATGATATGTTATTGCAATTACATATACTTTAGTTTGACAATCTGTAGCTAATTGCAACAGACAATGCAAGACCATGCTGATGCTTGGCCTTTCAAAGAGCCAGTTGATTCTCGCGATGTCCCTGATTACTATGACATCATTAAAGATCCAATTGGTAAGAAGAAGATGCAAAGTTAACATATTTATTTCGGTAGAGTAATCCAGAATTTGTCCTTGTAAGTAAAAATGTAATCACTTTGGTTTTAAATAATTCACACAGATCTGAAGACAATTGCAAAGAGGGTAGAGTCAGAACAGTATTACGTGACATTAGATATGTTTGTTGCTGATGCGAGACGAATGTTTAACAATTGTAGAACTTACAACTCTCCCGATACCATTTATTACAAATGTGCAACCAGGTACGACAGACTTGTTTCTTTCTTACTTCTCTGCTTCTTTTATTCGTAATTCGACAGACTTGTATATCGAATTTGTTTTTTTTTGCTCTTTTAAAAAGATTGGAAACACACTTTCATAGCAAAGTACAAGCAGGTCTTCAGTCTGGTGCCAAATCTCAATAGAAGAAGAGGGTGGCAAAAGTGAGTTTTTATGCTAATTTTCTTAATGTTTCATTTGATAGATATTATTAGGTCCACTCTCTTATGTATATTTCCATACGAGCATTTAAGTTAGCATATTTAGATAATTAGACTCTTTTCTTGAACGATTGTTTAGAACATCTTTGCCAAGTTTTTCTCATATTTTTTAATGGAAAATTAGATCAGTATCTGTGTTTCATCGCTGTTTAATATTTATTTAAAAAAATTAATTATATCATGTCAAATTTTTTTTATATATATCCAATTATGGACCTAATTTCAATGAAAGGCCCAGAAAAACATATAGTATATAATGAGCCTATGGACTAAGGATTGGTGTTATTGGACCTAAATTAAATGACAAGAGTCCAGTCTTCAGCTACAATAGCCCACGCTCATTACGCGCGCGTTATCACAAAAACCCTGGACTATATATATAACCCACCCAAAATGCTGTTTTCAACCGAAAAACATTGTTTTCTAAGAATACAGCGCGTGAACTCATTTATAATTTCAAGCTCGCGTACGTCTTTCGGTTCTCTACGAAAAATGTGTTCTTTAATTATGTAATATCAATTAACTATGTCTGTTTTACAAATTGCCAAAAATATATTTCGTAAGTTAACAATAGTATTTGTTTATTTTATATTTTAAGATAAAAGTTAGCACACATTTTTCTAAAAATTAAAAATTAAAATTAATTTTGTTTATTTTTATTGCTAACTTTTTTTGTTAAACGGTAGCGTTTTCCGCACAATTGGTTACATGCGTGTTTATGATTCAGCTGCTGCAGAACTCTGTCTCTGACCATTTCAACTTCAATTTTTTGCCATGGAAACACGATAGCTTTTGAGTACCAAACACAGGTGTGTGTGTTTGATTAACGTTCTTCCATTTATGTCCAATCATATATATAATATTAAGAGTTTACAGTCGCAGAGTACAAGATAAAAGATACACAGAAGAGTTACTTCAAAATCACAAAACCAACGACTCTTCTTATGGTTAATGCTTCTGATTCCAATGGGGCAAGGTTTGATACAGGTTAGAATCAGGATCAAATGAATTCTGCATGCCTTCATTGTTCACCTGTTCTGGCAAGAAATTCACCCTCTCCACTCTTTGGTTTGGTGCTAAACCGGCATCAGTAGCACTTGAGGTTGCTGGTTTCAAAATGTGGTTAGAGTTTGGCTGAATCCTAGAAGAATCGCGCTGTGTGTTGCTGAATGGCATGCCCATGTTTGGTCTTGCCCAATGCAGAGGGCTCACTCCTGTCACTCTTTTCACAGTTTCCTCTGCCATCTTAACCTGAACAAGTTTTAATCAGTGCAATCAACTTTGTTAATATATAAGATTGGACCATAATCTTTGGGTGTTGTAAGAACTTAACACTCATGAGTCACTTTGTTAATAAATAGAATCTATATACCTTTGTTCTCAAAGTTTCGATATCAGCTCTTAAAATTCTGTTGTCAACAGCAGCTGCATCATACTTATGATTCATGTCACTAAGACGGTTAAGTAAAGTTGAATGCTCTGTTCTTAACTGGCCTACCTACAATAGGTAACAACTTTTCCAATAAATCCCAGGTTGACTGCTGAATAGCAAGAAAGATTTTGCGAAATGTATGAACAACTAATAAGAGAAAGAACCTGTGTATCAAATTCATTCATTTGCTCTTGCTTTCTTCTCCTAGAGCGCCTAGCAGATTCTCGGTTTGAGAGCATCCTGGGGAAATTACAACTGATCAGCATGGCCTTGAGGAAGAAACAAATAATATATAGAGACCGATTAGGTCTCAACGACCATTTTTCCTCTTAAAAACAACAGTTAGAACATAAAACTAACTAAAAGTCTGAAACAATCACATTCTAGACTTAAAAGGGAGTAGAAACTCTCAGCCGCAAACCTTTCCTCAACAGATTTCCCAGTCAAAAGTATCTCTATATACACAACAACCTCGACATCCATGATTATAAGTACCTCCTAGCACGCTTCACGTCAGTAGGATCTCCATTATCTGCTGTTTCTGTGTCTCCATCAAGATCATCATCATCAGAATCATCTCGTGATGAAATGCTGGTAGTTTGTCTGGCTGGAAGTTCTTGTTTCTTTTGCGTGCTTGTTGAAGGAGAAATTCTAACAGATGAAGCACCAGGTGAAGTTTGTGCCACGATGGAGCCTAGAAAAGTGAAAAGAATCCCATTATCAATCAACCAATTCATCCAGGTATGTATCCCAAGGAAAGGAAAGCAGGAAGCTATTTAGTAGAATGAGCTATAAAGTACAAAAACTCAAAAAGATGATTCGCATCCAAACTCAAACAACATGAGCCAAAACAAGCCTGCTTCTCTTTCTTTTCAGGGAAACAACAGATGCGAGAAATGATATAACGGTGATGAAAAAGTAACTCCAACTGAACAGAATCAAATATGAATAAACACACAGACGCTGAAAATAGCCAAAACAAGCCGACTAAAATGCTTAGATAATCAAATTCCCTCAAAGTCTGAGTTCTACTGGGAAAGATTAGCAGTTTATCAACTATTGACAAAGAAATTTCATCAAATGTTTGCTTTTTATGTAATCTAAACATGGACAATACAGAGAGATAAAGCTAGGGAGAGTAAAACAAAACGAAAACAAAGCAACGATGTCGGTAACCTTGAGCTTGCTTTTGATTGCTAGCTGAGGTACTTGAATCTTCCGGTTTCACAGTTCCAACCTGCAGTAAATCAAAAGAAAAATCAACACCACAACTAAATTTTCTAACAAGATCAAAATGTTTTCCTCAACTCTTTCGTCTAAACACACATAAGAACTGGATCTAAAAACGTACACGACGCGCAACAGCAGCACAAGCAAGCTCGAGCTTGCTCTTGAGAATGGCATGGTACAGGTTAGGATCAACCCCAACTGAATCCAACGGATCAGACAATGGAGGACGATTCCGAGTCTTCTCTTGATCATCCGCAGGAACACGGTGATGATTTTGCGGCTTCTGAATCTCAACAACATCGGCTGTTTCGTCAACGTTTTCTTCTATTCTAGAAACCGACTGCTGAGACTGAACCGGTTGAGGTGATCTCTCGATTGCGTTGGTGGTAGGGCTGGAATCGGAACCGGACAACTCATTGAGAAGCCTATGGAAAGCCCACTCCGATTGACTCCGGGTCATCCCGTCGGCCATGTTCTGCGGCGGTGCAGGATTATGTGGCGATTCCGGCGACGTCGCCGGAGGGGGAACAGGCCAGAAAGACTCGGTCAAATCATCGACAGAGAAGACGATGTGCATCGCTTACCCAATCGCCTCAGATTCTCTTTTCTCTCTTTTTTTTTTGTTTCTTTCTCTTTCTTTTAGTTGTCTTACGTGGAACCGCCATTTTAATTGTGATACTTGACACGTTTCTGAATCTTATTGGATTATTATACTAACCAACATGTCTTTTTCTTTTTATTAAATTTGAAAAGGCGAAACACAAAGAAGCTTCCGTCGGAGAAAAGAAAGGCATTCAAATTCTACTTTGTTTCACATTGATAGGAATCACAGGATAATGGAAAATGATGCAAGAGAAGATCTAGTTACTTTTATTGTAAAGATTTAAGATTTGTTTGGCTTATCGATATGATTTATCTATAGCTTTTTGTTTGTTTATAAACAATGGAACTGATATTCAAGATCTAATGAATTTAGCCAAATATAATTCGTTTGATTAACTCATTGACACCTACAAAAGAGGTTAAGAGGAAACAAGTTTTAACACTCACAAAGCCAAGAGGAGATAGTCCAATTACTCCAGTTTCCATCTAAACCACAAGTATTTTGTGTCGTCAACAAATCCTCAATGATCAAAGGGTTCAAACTACTGTCGGTAACAAACTCAATAACATTGGAACAAAAGTGGTGACCACTACAGGCTACAAACAAGAGCAAACAAACCTGACTTCAAGAGAATAACCCAACAAGAATCTATGTCATTACCATCTCAACTAATGGAAAAAGATGTAACTTGGTCATAACCAGTGTTTTTCCCTAAATTTGTGAATATTAGACCTATTTATAATCCAAATTTCATAACAAAAGACTAAAAGACTGAGTACTTTTTTTTAATATACTAGCATAGCAGAGCAATTTCAGTAATCCATCCTGAAAATTCAGGTAATTTGGATTGGTATGGGACCCGAATTGCATGTGCCTAATAAATTCTTCTGAAGCTGATTAGAACAAATGGTGGTGACCAAACTTATACATACCACGTCAATGCTAATACGACTATATTTGAACATAAGCAACAAAGATACGAAATTACTCACTCTTTTAGGTATCTCTTGGCTCATTTGATGCCATCCAATTCTTAGATACCAAGATGCTTTTTGAACTTTGCTTTATATATCTCTGAAACAGCACTGGCAGTATCGGCAACACCTGTTTTTATCTCCAATATCTTTGAATCCATGTATTCTTTCTGTTTTGATATTGAATCGATGAGTGCAAAGAGTTGTGAAGCACAGGCTTGGACCTCTTCTTCACTCTGCTTCATTGCTTCTTGTAATCTAAGCTCCGAAGCTTTCAAAAACTCAGCAGCTTCTTTCTCCACAACCTCCAGATTCAAAGCCTCCATTTTTACACTCTCGACCATTGCTTTCGCCTCAAAGTCGCATTTTTTAGTCAACTCCTGAGTTTCCTTCTTCATTAACTTCATCTTTTCTTCGAGTTCGTTGATTTGCAACTGAATAGACACAAGAAGACTCTTTTTGGATTCGATCTTTGAAGCCATTTCAGACACCTGGTGTTGTAACGTGATCAGTTCCTCCACCTTCTTTGCCGAGCTTTCTTTGATCCCATCGTATAATGAAGACAGAGCTGGCTTGACTACAGATTTATAATCCACACCCATCACTTCTGCAGGCACTTCCCCTCTCTCGTTTACAGAGAACTGAATATCAAGCTTCAATCTTCTAAGAGCTTGGTTACAATCAATCGCTAATGTTTGAATCTGATGAAATTGATTCCCAATCTGTGAATTAAGTTCCCAAGCTTTCTGCTCCCAACCATCTCTAGCAGCCTCAGCCTCTGCAACATCTCTTTCCACGGCTTGTAACTCCCTTCTCATCCTCTCAACATCTCTCGTGCTAAAACTCTGAAGCTCCACATTCTTCTTCAGCTCCTTATTCTCTACAGAGATTCGCTCCCTCTCTTCTTCCTTAGCTTTTAGCTCTTTCTCTTTCTCCTCCACAACTTTCTCCACCGCTTGAGTCCTATCTGTATATTCCACAACTATTGTGCGGAACTTGTTGACGTCTTTCTCCAGATCGGCTTTAACTTTCTCTAAAGCTTCTTTCTTTGACGGACCTTTCCTCAGTGACTCAAGTTTAGCCTCTAATTCAGCGGAAATCTTCTCACAACCAGCAATCGTTTCAGCAACGCCAGTCTTCTCTGCTTCCAATTTACCTAAGAATTCGGAATCTAGATCGTTTACCATATCATCCTCGCCGCGAATGAAGTGGCCAAAGCTTTGAATCGAGAAGAAAGTCATGGAGTTAGCTTCGGGGACGGAGGTGGGATTGGATGATAAATATTGGCGGTAACGAGCGAGCTCAACCAACCAGTGAACAACGGCGAGAACAGTGGGCCAATTGTGAGGCGTATTGGGAGCCTTGAGACTCGATTTAGTGATTTTGAGTGGACATTTAAGTGATTTGAGGAAGAAGACGAGATCCTCGTCCCATTTTGCGGAATCACAGGGGTAATCTAATACAGAGAGCAAGAATTTTAGGGTTTCGGAGATATCTTTGACAGAAGGAACTGGATGAACGCGGATTGAGATCGGGAAGTTATGAGAAGAGAGGAAAGCGCTGATGGCTCGAATCGTCGAAGACTGATGAGATCTGTCGGAGTATACATCGGAAGCTCGGCCGCCTAAACCGATAGATGATGGACGACTGCTGGCGAAACTGGCGTCAGAGTCTCTTGAGTTAACGAGTTGACGCTGTTGCTCTATCGACGGTGGTGGTGGTGGCGGCGCTCCGCCGAAACCCACCGCGGTTCTTCTCCTTCCCGTGGCTCCGCCTCTCATATCTTTTGCTTTTACAGGTTACCGACACTGGAACTGGATCGGAATTTGATAATTATCTCTTTCTCCACTCTCGCGGGATGGAATTTTTGTATTTTGAATTTCCGAAAACCTACAAATCTCTTGTAATTTATTTTATTTTATTTTCTCATTCATTTCAAATAAAAATGTTCGTATATGGGACCCACAATCGATCATTTTAATTAAGTTCTTGGGCTTTTGGTTTGGGCTTTTCCAGGTTTAACCGGCTCAGTATGTATCCAAATCAATAAGTGTATGACGAAACCAATAATTTCTAGTTTAGTTGTACGTATATATGTGGGCTAAACTCATTGAAGTAGTGATCTCGGTAGAGTTTTATTCAGGCAAATAACTGCTTTAAATTTGAGCAAAAGCAGCAACAGATTTGTGGCTTGAGTCACTGTAAGTCTGTAACTCAATCATACTTGAAATATATCAAAAGTTTGACACATCATTGTCACACGTTTGATTAAGTTAGCAAAAAAACAGAACACAACCTATGATGCATGTCTTCAAATGTATTTGTCTTTCAAAGAAGAGCAGCTTTGAGAGACTTGGTGAGTTTCTCAAGCTCCTTAAGCCCTTCCGTTGGAGACTTTGCATCCCCCAATAGCTTCACCATCGCACTGCCTACAATCACTCCATCAGCTCCCCATCCAACTATCTGTTGACAAAACACAACCAGTCATCAAAGGAGCAAAGAAGACAACATATAAGAGGGCTTAGGAAGCTTGTTAAGATTTAGCGGACCTGTTTTACATGCTCAGGCTGTGATATTCCAAAGCCGACTGCCACTGGCTTGTCTGTGGCCTGCATTTAATTACAAATGGCTAAACAACTTGAGCAGTTCTACATCATTTCAAGATGATTGAAAAACAATAACAGACAGCTAACAGACCTCTTTGATATCAGTCAAGAGTGACTGAACCTTTCCGCTTACAGATGCTCGAGCACCAGTCACTCCAATTGAGCTCACCTGTCAAACCCAAGCCAATACATTTTGTCAAGTTCCCAAAAGAAAAATACAAGTGAACATCTGCAAAGAGATAGATATACGGAGAGGGATCTTACCAGGTAAACAAATCCTTCTGATACTTCAACAATTCGCTTCATTCGTTCAGTTGGTGTGGTTGGCGTAGTGAGTAGGACCTTAATTACAAACATTGAGCAAAATTTTGTTTACTTAAATGGCAAAGATAATGAAAGCCGAATGTCAAAATAGAAAGTGCAGATCCAGCAAAACACATGTACAGTTTCAGTGCCTACACTAAACATTGCTTCTACTGTTTCTGTCGAGGAGACTGGCAAATAGAATCTTCACACAGACAAATGATAAAGAGGTTCAGCTAAGAAAAACCCAATTTGAGGAGATATAAATATAGAGACACAAATGAATTATATCAGATTTCTTGTGATATGCTGCATAGACATGACTGAGAATCGTGATACACAAGATTTAAAGTTTCAAAATAAGATCTATGTGTCCTTCAAAGCATATGCTTACCAATTCAATGTTGTTGTTGAGTGCTTCTTTTCTCAGCATCTCAGTTTCCTCAAGAGGAACATCAGGAACCACAAGTCCTTGTACACCGACAGCTTTGATGCTGGACATGAACTTCCCTACTCCCCGTTTAAGAATCGGGTTGTAATAAGTGAACAGCGCAATTGGACAAGATACTTGTGGAACAACCTGCACCAAGTCCAACAATAAGAATACATATATACGATGAGATGATATCTAAAAAGAAACACAAACACATCTTTGCTTCAGAAAACAAACTCTTACCTTATCTAACATCTCAAGGATGTTATTTAGGTTGGTTCCCTTACCCAACGACCTTGTGGCTGCAGCCTGGTTGTGAATAGATGACAAAGAGCAAGATGAGTAGACGAAACAGAAAACTGTAGGCAATGGAAGCATTTATGATATAAAGGTTGCATTTTGATTGTTAATTATAACCTGAATAACAGGTCCATCAGCTAAGGGATCAGAGTAAGGAACACCCAGTTCGATTATGTCAGACCCACAAGCGTCAAGAACTTTCAATGCTTCTCCAGTAGTAGAGAGATCGGGATCACCAGCTGTGATGTACGGTATAAATGCTACCTTCACACATGATACAAATGGTGGATCAATATATGTTACAAATCCAATTGAATCAGTAGGATCGATATTTTTAGACCTAATCAAACTCAATGCAACTCACTCTGATAAGAATTGATAAGCAATACATGCATATTAGTAGTTTTGTTTAGTGATTGTATTCG
>WJSH01008715.1:138165-150959 GCA_009757365.2 Lepidium campestre | reverse complement strand
TTTTGTTTTTTTTTTTTTTTTTGTGAATATAACTCACACATACAATTCAATTCTGTTTATAACACTAATAATACAAACTCATATAAACACGTTTAGAGATATGTAGAATGATTAAAGTGTTGAGAAGATGATGTCTTGGAATAACAAGAAAAGTTGACAATTTTTCGATTATAAAAGTAATCTGGACGGATCCGATTAATCTACGTATATAAAAATTTGTCAGATATCTTTATGTAAAACATCTAGATTTAAAACACCCGAATATGACACAATTGACATTTGTAACCAAAGATGGCATCGACCTTCTCTTGCAATTTGTTATTTTCATGCGCGTATGGTTTTTGCCAACAGACGAATGTATCAAAAAATAACATTGGAAGGCAACTTCAAATGCTCTACTTATATTGTCCAAAAGCCATGAAAATGTAAAAACTTATTGAAAGAACATATCAAAGTTATTATAACAATCTATTATATTTGCTTAAATGGATCGATGTGTGTTCTTTTTCATTGGTGTATTCTTATTTCCCATCTTGAAAATCCGATAACACTTGCCAAAAAAAACATCTAAGATCACATTGTCATAATCATCAAAGAGAAGTCATCTTATTCAACAATATAATTTTTCCACATTGTATAAACAAAAACAATCTATAATATGGCCCTGTTCATTTGGTATTCGCTGGCGACCGCGATCAAAAGTTGTTCATTTCATGGTCATTGGTTCAGCGACCAGTCGCTAGCGATCAAAGACTGAAAATTTAAGTCGCTGAAAATTTTAACGATTGATCGCTGCGATTAGTCGCTGACGACCAACGACCACCAAACAAACAACAGTAGCGACAAAAAAATTAATTAATTAATTAATAACTAAAAATAAATTTAAATAATAAAATTTAAATCTTAAATAATAAAATTTAAATCTTAAATAATAAAAATAAAATTATATAAAAATAATATATATAAAAAATAAAAAAGATTTACAAATATTGAAAAATAAATTATTCATTACTTAATTTTTATAAAAATAAAATTTTGTCAATAAATTAATAAACATAAGTTACATTCTTTGTAAAATTGTACTATAATTTTTTAAAATAGGATAAAAGTATATTTTTCATTTTTATAAATATATGTAATTTTTTATTATAAATTTTATAAAAAATTTAAAATTAAAAAGAAAAATGCAAAAAGAGTCGTTGACGACATCCTGTTAAACGAACAAAAGACTAAATTTTTAATCTCGATCATCGGTCACTGGTAGCGGTCGCCAGCGACCACCAAACGAACAGGGCCTATGTCAACACCATTTAGGAAAAACTGTCGAACATTATTGATTAAGTCTAAAAGCAAAACTAATCCACTATTATTTACATATGCATTTACTATATTAGTATGAATGCATATTGAAATCGACAAACTCCAATCTATAATCAATCTTTCAACATGAAAGATGACGGGATTACTATAGAGAAACTTTAATTACAAATGAAAATATATAACCATTTGACTTAAGTATTTTATCTATATGATATAAACATAATGATTTATTATTTTCCATCAAGTAGAAGTAATATGTATTTCAGAGAAATTTCATAAAATTACAGAATGAACACCATGAAAAAATATCTCCTAAATGTATAAACCTCACAAAATACTTAAATTTATTTGAAAAGAATTGTTTTCACAATTACTTTAAAAAGATGATTTAATCATAATTAACTTGTAAGAAGCAATATATCGGGAGGTTCCCTTAGATAAAACTGAAAACGGCACCGTACGTAAAGATAAACGCACTGTGATCTCTTCTCGGTTTCGACTTCCGGATTTAGAGGGAGAATCATGAATTCTCAAATCCATTGAGCGATTTCTTTCGCTTCTCAAAAAAATTTCAATTCCCGCCATTTTTCTACTTCTGAGAATATCCCCAACCTTCCAGAAACCCTAAATTGGCTAATTTCATTTTCTGCTGTTTTTCTCTGGAAACCTACTCGAACCTCTCCAATCATGCCTTCCATACAAACCCCATCGGGGAAGATCCTTCAACTTGAGATGGAGAATTTCAAATCTTACAAGGGTCATCAATTGGTTGGTCCTTTCAAGGATTTCACTGCTATTATTGGTCCTAATGGTGCTGGTAAATCTAACCTAATGGACGCTATTAGCTTCGTCCTTGGAGTTCGCTCTGGTCAACTTCGTGGTTCTCAGCTTAGGGATCTTATCTACGCTTTTGATGATCGAGACAAGGAACAGAGAGGTCGGAGAGCGTTTGTTCGCCTCGTTTATCTGTTGGACGATGGAGTAGAGCTCCATTTCACTCGTACTATTACTAGCGCTGGTGGGAGTGAGTACCGTATTGATAATAGGGTTGTGAGTTTGGACGAGTACAATGGAAAGCTGCGATCTCTTGGGATACTTGTTAAGGCTCGTAATTTCTTGGTGTTTCAGGTTGTTGCTTCTTCCCGATTTCGAGAATTGACTCTGTAGTTCTACTTATTTGTTTCTTAGTTTGTTTATGTTTCTATGAATGATTCTGATGGTTTGATGTTAATTTTGTATCTTGTTGGGCCTTACCATTTTTGTGGCTTGTCTTGGATTTCAATTCTGACGAAAGACTTTTCATCCCAAAATGTAGGGTGATGTTGAGTCGATTGCTTCCAAAAATCCAAAAGAACTCACTGGACTTCTCGAGGAGATTTCTGGGTCCGAGGAGCTTAAGAAAGAGTATGAAGAACTAGAAGAGAAGAAGGCCAGCGCCGAAGAGAAAGCAGCCCTTATATATCAGAAGAAGAAAACGATAGGGAACGAGAAGAAGCTGAAGAAAGCGCAGAAGGAAGAAGCTGAGAAGCATCTAAGACTGCAGGAAGAACTGGTATTTATGTGGATATGTCGCTGTTTTCCAGTGGCCTAGTGTTTATTTATTTATCTTGTGAGCTATCTCTTCTGCATTATTGTTAATCTGTCTTCATGCCATGCAGAAAACTTTGAAGAGAGAACGCTTCCTATGGCAATTATATAACATTGAAAATGATATCGAGAAGGCAACAGATGATGTTGATGCTGAAAAGAGCAATCGTAAAGATGTAATGAGAGAGCTGGAGAAGTTTGAACATGAAGCAGGTAAGAGAAAGGTAGAACAAGCAAAGTATCTGAAAGAAATTGCTCAACGTGAAAAGAAGATTGCTGAGAGAAGCTCGAAGCTTGGAAGAATTGTGAGTATTCCTTGAGATTCTGTGACTAACAGATTATATTTTCCCTCCCAGATATAGTATTTGCAGAAATCTCTTGCAAAATTTTCTTTTGGACTCTTTTGAGTAACTTATACAGTTATACCTCTACTTTCCTGTGAGCAGCAACCTGAGCTTCTGAGATTTAAGGAAGAGATAGCTCGCATAAGTTCAAAAATTGAGAGCAACCGAAAGGAGGTAGAGAGGAGGAAAAAAGAAAAAGGGAAACATTCTAAAGAAATTGACCAGATGCAGAAAAGCATTAAGGAGCTGAATAAGAAAATGGAAATATTAAATGAGAAGAGTCAAGATAGCAGCGGAAAACTCCCAATGCTTGACAGTCAACTGCAAGAGTATTTTCGAATGTAAGTTTGAAAGAACTAAGGATTTTCTTCTCCTTGTAGTTAGAAGCATTTCCTTTGCCACTGTCATGAAGTTATAGATATGTGCCAACTTGCATCCTCCATATTGCCTATTTGATCTTCTCCCTTGAGTTTTGTGGTGACATGGACACTACATGGGTTTACAATGTTCCTCTCCCTCTCTTCTTTCAAGTTGAATGAAAGAATTTGTTGCGTATGCAGTTAGTAGAGTAATTATTCCCTGCTTTGAAGAAGAATCTAAGCTAACAAATAATTAACCGTTTTGTTTGACATAATGACATATGTCTGGTTGTTAACAGGCTCTATTATTTGTGCTGTCGTTGGGAATTTTGTAATATACATCTTCTAGATTTACCATCTACATGCATATACCCTTTTGAATCCTTATAAACCCATTTGTTTTCTAATTGATTTTCCTTCATGTTTATCAATATGGTTGTTTCCTCAGAAAAGAAGAAGCTGGGATGAAAACAATCAAGCTAAAAGATGAGAAGGAGGTTCTAGAAAGGCAACAGAATACTGATCTCGAAGCATTGAGAAACCTGGAAGAAAATAAACAGCAACTAATAAACAGGGAGAATGATCTTGATGAACAAATTGAGCGATTTAAGTCCAGGCAAAAAGAGATTGAAGACTCCTCCTCGGGATATAAGAATGAAACAAATAGTCTGAAAAAACAGTTACGTGCACTGCAAGAGAAGCATCGGGATGCTAGGTTAGTAGGTGTCCTTAGAGATTCTTCTTGCAGTTGCTTCATCTTTTGAACTATGGATTGAGAGATATTGGCAATTCATTTATCAAGAAAACATTCTTTTCCCCCTTTCCTATTCAGAGTATAAACCCCTTCTTGAGCCAGGCGAAATGCATTTTGCATCACCTGATACTCAGTCTTTTTCTTAAATTCTGATAGTTTCCAACCTGCTTTTATGATGCACAGGAATGCCTCTGAGAATTTGAAGACTAGAATCGCGGAAGTAGAAGACCAGTTAAGTGACTTAACGGCTGAAAGATATGAAAATGAGAGAGATAGTAGGCTAACACAGGCTGTTGAGTCTCTCAAGCGTCTATTTCAAGGAGTTCATGGTCGGATGACTGATCTTTGTCGGCCAAATCGAAAGAAGTATAACCTTGCTGTTACTGTTGCTATGGGGAGATTTATGGATGCAGTAGTTGTAGAAGATGAAAATACAGGAAAAGACTGCATCAAGGTACTTATATTATGCTTGTGGTGTTCTAATGCCATGCAAGTTGTGACGTTTTAGTTCATAGTTTCTATCTCTTCTCTTCTGACTTTTATAGTTTCATTAACAGTTGAGAAAGATATTATTTACCTCTAGAGATGTTTTAAACTCTACCACCTCTTAAATGATGATCAGTTTCTATTATTTACCAAGTCTAATGTGCTATAAAGGGGTATGTAACATGTATGCTATAATCATCTCTATGCAGATTTCATAGAATTAAGAATTGACCCCCATTCTGTGTTACCTGGCTTCAGCTTAACTCTCCGAAGCTTTTTCTACCTTTCTTTTAAGCAATCTAAAGTAGATGTTTAAGAGGATTTTTTTTGCCAATACTCTAGGTATGGGATGACATGATTTTTTTATTTGTAATCTGCAGTACTTGAAAGAGCAGAGGCTTCCTCCCATGACATTTATTCCTCTTCAGTCAATACGTGTCAAGCCAGTGCTTGAAAGATTGAGAAATTTGGGTGGCACAGCAAAGCTGGTGTTCGATGTTATCCAATATCCTTTGCAAATAAGTGAAGTGATTTGACTTTGGCATACTTAAGGTTGCCTGCATAAGTACTCATCTTCTGGCTTCATATTATTGTGTGCATAGTTGTTGGTAGCTTGATATTATTTTGATTTATAAATCCAAGGATTGAGAAATGTAGAAAGGTTAGGGTGAGCAGGTTTCTAAACTATGTATTTTGGCCCTTAACCATTCTACGTTCGATTCTGAATTGGAGAAGGCGGTCCTCTTTGCTGTTGGAAATACTCTTGTCTGCGACGAACTTGAAGAAGCCAAGGTCCTTAGCTGGACCGGTGAGAGATTTAAAGGTATGTTTCTGTTTCCTTATTTAGGTGTAATTTAATCGTATAGTATAATTGCACTAAAGTTAGCTGTACTTTCTACATATCCTGATTTCTATTATTTTTAGTTGTGACTGTTGATGGTATATTACTCACAAAGTCGGGAACAATGACTGGTGGTACCAGTGGTGGAATGGAAGCAAAGTCTAATAAATGGGATGATAAGAAAATTGAAGGTTGGTTTAATGTCTAATAAAGACCCTTTAGAAAATTGAAGGTTGGTCTAATAAAGCCTCTCCACTTCTGATTTAATGTCTTAAAGCCAACCTTCGGTTGTGCAGGATTGAAGAAAAAGAAAGAAGAATATGAACTACAATTGGAAAATATTGGATCTATTCGAGAAATGCAGATGAAGGAGTCTGAAATATCGGGTAAAATAAGTGGTCTTGAAAAAAAGATTCAATATGCTGAAATTGAGAAGGTAACATCCAATTTATTTTCTCCATAATGAGTGCTCTCATATATATATTATTTGCTGTTGTCAAGAGAAACCTGATTGGGATAAGAATGCCGTACAGTAGCACACCTTTTACCTTTCCTTATGCTAGGAAGAGCTGTCACTATTCAAGAAATATTAATTGGTGAATTTGTTTAACAGAAAAGCATCATAGACAAACTTCCACAGCTTGAGCAAGAGAAACGGAATATTGCTGAAGAAATTAGACGCATAACTCCTGAACTTTCTAAGGTACTTGTATATCTTTTTCTGATATTTAATAGAGTTAAAACCTAATAAAATAATATGACTGAATGCCATTGGTCTTGTAGGCAGAAAAAGAGGTTGATAAGAGGAGTACAGAAATCAGAAAGTTGGACAAAAGAATCAATGAGATTGTGGACCGCATCTATAAGGATTTTAGCCAGTCTGTTGGCGTTACAAACATACGTGAATATGAAGAAAATCAGCTCAAGGATGCTCAATATGTGGCTGAAGAAAGGCTGAATCTGAGTAACCAGCTTGCTAAGTTGAAATACCAGTATGTCTCTCCTACTCTGTTTTCTTGGTCATAGATCAAATCTAGTCAGTTTAGATTTACGATGTTAGTCTTTTTAAATTTCTTTTCCCATTTCTGTGCTGACATTTAGCTCCGACTCTGAAGTCAATTAGTCATTTTTTATTTTTCGTTTCTGGTAAAAAATAAACATTATTTTGTGCATCATACTGTCTTAACATTTTGACTTTTATGTGAGTTATATAAAGAAGGCACTACAGCTCTGTGGGAATTTTGTAATAAGTAGGCATCATGGTCCACATTTTCTTAAGGGTCTGTATCCTGTAGCCTGTAAAAACCTGTGTTAACAAACCTGCATACGCTAACTGGGTTGCTGAGTTGACATAGTGCTTTATACTTAACGGAGCTTAAGCTGTACAATCTGACTAAAAGTAAATATTTTTAGTTGGTTGATGAGTATCATATTTAAAAAAATTCAGGCTGGAATATGAGCAAAACCGAGATGTGGGGTCACGGATTAGAAAGCTAGAGTCTTCTATCAGTTCCTTGGAAACTGATTTGGAAAATATACAGAAGACAATGTCTGAACGTAAGGAGACAGCAGAAAAAATTACTAATGAAATCAACAATTGGAAGAAGGAAATGGGAGGTATATTGATACTATTTCTTCATATATCTGATTGCCTTTTAAGTTCTATGCCTTTTTTCAATCTCATTGCTATTTGAGTTACTAATTTGAGGATTTCATACGTAGTCGACGTTAACATGATCCAGTAAAATTACATTGTCCATATCTGAGTTTGCTTCGGCAATATTGTTGGCTTTATGTCGGAATCCAGTTACTGGATTAATGTATTCAAATATGGAATTTTCTTATTCTTTTTAGGGATTGTATGTATAGATATTTGCATGCTATTTTCAACGAATGGCTGTTTCCGTTACATAGTCTTTTATGTTTGTAGTTTGCTCTGTCTTAGGTTTGAACAAATTTTGGGATGTACGTTATCTGCTCAACATCTTGTGTAAATGTATGGTTCACGCTATATCTTAATCTACTTAAAGCAGAAAGAAAGCTATCATATTAAGATAAACCAGGCTGATAGATTGTTAATGTGAAGATTCAGTATAATAGATTTTCTAGCCCTGTTATTGTCTTCCTTTGCCTTTCCTTGCGTATAAGCATAAGTTACAAACCCATATATTTTGATTATTACCTCACCTGTCTAATATTCTTTGACTAGCAAAAATACTCAGTGGTGTCTTCTATCATAGGGATATGACTAGCAAAAATAATCAGTTGTATCTTCTGTCATAGAGATGTGACTATCTAATGCTCCTGCGTGCAGAGTGCAAACAAAAGTCGGAAGAGTATGAGAAGGAAATCCTGGACTGGAAAAAGCAGGCTTCTCAAGCGACAACAAGCATAACCAAGCTCAATCGTCAGATACACTCGAAGGTACTATGAAGATTCATCAGATCCTTTCCTAAAGATTTGTTACGTTTGAGTCATAAAGATTTGTTATGTTTGAGTAACACTAAAACTTCCATATGCTATCAGGAAACACAAATTGAGCAGCTGATCTCGCAGAAACAGGAAATAACTGAGAAGTGTGAGCTTGAACATATAACCCTTCCTGTTTTATCAGATGCTATGGAGGAAGATGATTCAGATGGGCCACAGTTTGACTTTAGTGAGTTGGATAGAGCTTATCTTCAAGAACGAAGACCATCTGCTCGTGACAAAGTGGAGGCAGAGTTTAGGCAGAAAATAGAATCTAAAACATCAGAGATTGAAAGAACGGCTCCAAACTTGAGAGCGCTTGACCAGTATGAGGCTATACAAGAGAAAGAAAAACAAGTTAGCCAAGAGTTTGAAGCGGCTAGGAAAGAGGAGAAGCAAGTGGCGGATGCTTTCAATGCTGTTAAGCAGAAGAGGTAGCTCGAAATTTCTTTTGTGAAAATGATTTTTAGAGCTTTGAAGAATATTGCTACCAAATACCAACGACTTTATGGTGGAACCAAAACCAGAAAAGTAAAATCTTGAAGATTCTAGTTCTGTGGAAATTACCTGATAGAGTTACTGTTTGGATGAAATTGCACACAAATGTGTATACTCATATGCACATGTACAAAGGACACCTCAAGTTTCCCATACTGTATTTCTGTATTCCATTAGAGTTGCTGCTCATTTCAAATTGTTGTGTAGGTATGAGCTATTTATGGAAGCTTTCAACCATATTGCGAACAACATTGACAAGATCTATAAGCAACTAACCAAGAGTAGTAATACGCATCCAGTGGGTGGGACTGCTTATTTAACACTGGAAAATGAGGATGATCCGTTTCTACATGGTATAAAGTATACTACGATGCCTCCAACAAAGCGATTTCGTGACATGGAACAGCTCTCTGGAGGAGAGAAAACAGTGGCGGCCTTGGCATTGCTCTTCTCCATCCATAGGTATCCCCAACAACCTACATTTTTTCATTGTAAAAGTGATTTTGTAGGTTTGCAATGATTTATCCCTAATTTAGTTAGTCTTTGAAATGGGGCTAGCAGAAGGTGATCTTGCCACATAAAATTTGTTATATACCCAAAAAGTAAAAATGGTCATGGTATCTTGAATTTTTTTCCGGGGCTAACAGATTTGTTGACTCCTTAGCAACAAACTTTGGTTTGTTTTTACCAGACTGACAACGTTTTAGGTTTTGTGTTCTTAAAAGTCGCTTTTCTTCTCTTTATGATGTGAGAGCTGGCCTATGTTTGTGTAAATACAGTAGTTGTTTTTCAAAGGAAGTCAATATTGTCAGTTTTTTTGAGGGTTTGATGAAGTTTATGGTGTTGTTTCCTTTCCATTTTTCAGCTATAGGCCTTCACCCTTTTTCATACTTGATGAAGTGGATGCTGCGCTCGATAATCTAAATGTCGCAAAAGTTGCTAAATTCATTCGTAGCAAATCATGCCAAGCAGCACGTGACAAACAGGATGCAGAGGATGGTAATGGCTTCCAAAGCATTGTAATATCTCTCAAGGACAGCTTCTACGACAAAGCTGAAGCTCTGGTTGGAGTATACAGAGACACTGAGAGGAGGTGATGATTTCCACATCAATCTTATTTACATATATCTATTTTTCCATATGGTACTACCAAAATTTCGTCTTAATATCTGAAAATTCCTGGTGGTATATTTGGTGCAGTTGCTCAAGTACATTGTCATTTGACCTTCGGAACTACCAAGAATCGTGATTGGTTCGACAAACCCATCGGGGGGACATAGGTAAGTTTAATATATCGGAACTTTGTATATGTAGCAATTACTGAATCGTGTTTTGATATTTAGGTATTTAACAGTGTCTCACTATGTTATAAAAGTTCTAAGATCTTACACTTTCCAACTTTTTTTTTAATGTGATATAAGAAATTCTGGATTTTAGTTCTACTGAAGGATTCTGGTTGGGCTTAAACCAGACAAAGCTTGAGTTCAAAAGGTTTGACTTTTTCAGACTTTAGATAAGTCTTAATTGATTCTAATGATCTACTGATCGTTAACTTGTCGTTTCAAATCTTTACCAGTCAGTTTTTCTTTCACATCCTCAAAAGTTAATTAGAAAAAAAAAAATTGATGGGTTACGTGTCATGTGCCTATTATGAATGACGTCACTTGCGTCTCTATTTTCTCTTTCGTAATCATTAAAGTATTCTTTATTATTTTTAAAATAAATTAAAAATAAGAAGAAAAAAACCAGCGGAGGGAAGCAAAGAGAACAAAAGAAAACAGAAAACGAAAACCAGAAAACCATTTATTACAGATTCAATTATTTCATTCTTCTTCTTCATCCTTTTGATCCCAAAAATCTAAATAAAGTAACATCGGAGACGAAGAAGAAGAAGATAGCAGAAAGCAAATTGAATGGCAAGAACCAACAACAAATACACCTCTATCAACTTTAACCACATCCTTCACAAAGATCCTCCTTCTTCTTCTTCATCTTCTTCCACTTCTTATTCCTCCGCCGCCTCCTCTCCAGCTTCTTATTCTTCCGTTGCTCGTTCTAATGGCCGTATGCTTGTCCTCACTAAAGCTTCCCCGAAGCCTCTGAGATCTACCACTACCACCACCACTACTACAACGCCTCCGCTCTCTCCAGCTCCGAGGATTTCCAATCAAGCCTCCTCTGATCCAGATCCGACTCAGATCTCTCTTCGTCCACTAGGTCATACCGGAGCTGCTTCCTCGATTTTATTTCCAGTTCGGACTCCGGAAATCGATAAGGTCCCTGCTCCGGCTCCGATTTCCGTTTCTCCAAAACCTGATCGGTTTGTTCCACCGCATCTTAGGCCTGGGTTTGTCCGGAAGGACGAGAAACCTGGACCTGACTCTTCTCGAGTTAGGGATCCGAATCCGAATCTGAGTCAGAGACTGCCTCACCAAGAACAGCCACGGCAAGGTTATTTCGGGTATGGACAAACCGGACGGCCCAAATCGGGTGGGTATGAGAGGATCCGAACTGATCCAAGATCGACCGGAAACCGACCCGGCACCTCCGGATGGTATGTTCATCGCTCTCTTATATAAATCCTTTATGTATCTCAAGGACATAGCAGAGTGCTCTGCCTAAACCCAATTTATCTTCAAATTACTCACCTGCTCGTTTATAACTGTTAACTTTACTTGAAAATTAGATTCTTATGAAAGTTTGGATTTTAGTCTTAATAAGGATTCATGTGTTGAGTTCAATTCTTTAACTTGGATTCAATTTAGAGATGATGTAGAAGCCAACTCGATTGACAAATTCCTATACATAAGCCAACAATATGCTATCCAGTTTCTTGGGGTCGAAATGGATAAGGCTGCCGAAGTTGACATTAGAAGTTGACGTAAAGCAATATATAAACTATTAATGTTTGTCCCTAATTGTTGTGTTTTTGGATCTGTGTGTTGTCCTAAGGTTGTGTGTGTATGTGCTTAACCCATAAATGCATCTTGGAATCTTTCTCTGTCCATTGCTCATCTCATCTCTGTTCTATCGTTTTTTTGGTTGTTGATATAATTGATGATTGTTTTGTACAGATGAGCTTTGCTGGATTTGATGTTCAGTTAAACTCACTCGATGATGGAGATGGAACCTTACCTACATCACATTCTCAGGAAACAGTGACTTCCACTTTCGTTTGATCAAAAAACAGAGAGATTATCAAAGACCACCCAAGATTCAGTAGATTTGTAGAAGATGTTGTTCCTAGGATCAGGGTTATAGATTATACTATGAAGAGATAACCTGACACAATAACACTTCTCTTGCTTAATATGTTTCAAAACTTTGTGTTTATGTATCTATAATTCTACTTAGCACGTGTTGTTTTAGGTTTCAATCTATAGATTCTTTATATAGATTAAACATCTTTTGAGGGTTTATAAGATTAACATTTCTTTGTATGAAAAAAAGTTTCAGGCTTTATCACCATTTAATTTCAGATTGTACATACTTTTGTGTCCAAAACCAATACCAAATCATCAAGATGGTGTAGAGATCTACAACATTACAATTTTATTGAAATAAATCGATCATTTGCAACATATTCTATGATGTCCTTCAAAGTCAGACAATACTCATCAATCACTTGCAATTGCAAGGTGTTATTTCACCAATATAAGCATTTCTAATTTTGTTTGTTTCACTAATTGTCTCAAAAATTCTTAACTAACATTAGCAAAAATGGAAGAAAGAAATTTGAAGTCACCCAAATTCCTATTCTTTGTCTCTTCCATTACTAATAGTTTCACAAGCGTTTTCTACGCATTACCTATAATTATTATGTTTCTTAAGAACTACTTATGTACAACAATGAATGATGAAACTCAAAAACATTTACTAAAGATGAAAAAGTTCACAAAGTTGCAGGCAAAATATGATTCGTTTTCATTCAGTATTCGCTTTCATTTGACTCGAAATATTACAAAATTCGTGATTATCCGTAGAATTTCGGAGCAAAAATTTCACTTTACACTTACACTTGCACATACTCTAGTTAATCTAGAGTTGATTTAGATTTGACTCAGATCCAAACATGCTTTTTGATCTAATCTCTTGCTTATTATATAATCAACTATACTTACTTTTGTCGGAAACAA
>WJSH01008715.1:107965-118261 GCA_009757365.2 Lepidium campestre | reverse complement strand
GAAGCCTCCGTTGGGCGCTCTGTAGCAGCAGATTCTGCTCCTAAAGGAATACAGGCGTCACTGGAATCATTATGAATTTCTTCAGCACGTAAGCTTACATTATCATCCAATGTGGAAACTTGCTCTCCCATGTCAGTAGCTTTCTTATCCTCTTTCAAAGATATATTCCCGGTTTCGGTTTTAAGGTCTTGTATATTTCCTGACCAAGATGATGATACACCACTGAAATCAATAAAGTTGGTAATATCAGAACTTGGATCAAAAATAGCATGATCCAACGGTTCAACTTCACCTGTAGCAGCATCTTCAGTAGGACTATTTGCGTGTGCTGAATCAGCAGATTTGACTGTTCGGGTGAGATCGATTGCCATATCAACACTATCTTTCCTTTCATCAGTTTCCATTTCCTTTACTACATTCGAATCCTTCCTGTCAGCACCAGCAGATTCATTCCGGGAATTATTCAAAGCGCCACCTACTTTAACATCCTTTTCCACTTCTTCTTCTGTCGCATAATAGACTTCCATGTCTTCTCTATTGTCTTCTTTTTGATTAACTTTTGTTATCTCTTCTTCATCGGCAGCAGAGCTAAGTTCTGAATGCTTAGCATCTGTTGTCTCAGATCCCTGATTTATCTGTTCATTAAGAACCAAAATTTCTTCCTTCGCCTGCTTGCTACCAACATCCATTTTGTAATCATCCTCACCTTTCTTTGCTACTTCCTTTTCTTGATCAGCATCTAATGTCTCGCATCCCGAATCACCCTGTTCATTGTAAGAATGAGTAACATTCTCTTCCTTCTCATGTTCGCTTTTCTTTGTTGATGCCTCCTCTTGGTCAGCTCTATTTTCTGCAACAGAAAGCATCTCACTTTGCTGGGACTTCTCAGATTGAACACTTTGTTCAGCATCACAAGCACCGCCTTTATCTTCAACGTCAGTTTTTTCCCTTTCATGACATTCACCATCATTTATTTCAACCTCAGCTAGTTGAACTGTCTTACTAGTTCTCTGCACACCATTACAAAGCTCAGAGCCCTCTTTCTCATCTACCGGCTTCACCTCATCAGTCCCAGCATCCCCGCCACAGTCGATATCATTTCTCTCAGTTTCAGGCTCTGTAAAAGCATCAGTCTTTTCAACATCATCAGAGGTAACTGTCTTCTCAATATCATCCTTAGTCTCCTCACCACGAACAGAACCAACCATATCCTCAACCTTAGCTTTCACTTGTTTCTCATCAGAAACAAAATGATCTGTAGTGCCATCTTCATACCCTGAATCAGATGCCTTTACCGTGGTTGCATCTTCACTACTTAGGGTTTCAGTTTTAGAAGATAAACCTACCCCTTTTTCAGCTTCCTCCATGGGCTCTCTGCAGTCACCAACAAACTTACTTATTTTATCAGGTTTTGCAGCTGAAAAATTACTCAATATTTATCTTAATATAAGAAAGCCGAATCTTTGAACAGAAATTGGGGCAAAGGGTGTTCGCCTACGCATGAAAAGTTCCAAATTTCACTGGATACAGAGTAGAATCAAGAATAAGAACACAGAAATCGACAAAGTACCTCTTTAAATCTTGCGAAAATTGGAGAAGAGAAACAAAGGAAGGGTTTTTGGTCTCAGTTACAGAGAGACCGTGAAGAAAAAAGGGTTTATAAAAAGGTAAAAATGTATTAAAAAAAAAAAATTATTATTTTCATTGAAAGAGAAAAGACCTGCGGACAAGGAGCTGATTGCGTACATATCTCAAACGCTACTTCACGGAGGAACAAAGAAGTATCATTTTGACTTGGGTTCCTGATTTTAGTCCTCGCAAGTCACCATGCTTCTGGTTTCGCCTGCCTGTAGTGGTGTTTATCCTCAGACCATAGAACCGAAGCCAATTGATTTTTCTGCCAGAGCCTCTTATGCAATTTGCTTTCAGATTCCTCATGCAAGCCCTGAAAGAGAGTGTTTGACGAGGTTAGGAACTTTGGTTTGTTTCAATCATAAGCCTACAAAGCACACAACTTTAAAGAAGCGGCATGTATTTACACAAAATGTTGATCTTCCTCCTATTTTACCGAAGAAGAAGAAAAAACCTTATCCTGTACCTTTTAAGCAAATTCAGGAAGAAGCTAGGAAAGATAAGAAACTTGCTCAGATGGGTATAGAGAAACACTTGGAACCTCCCAAAAATGGATTGCTAGTCCCCAATCTTGTTCCTGTGGCTTATCAAGTAATAGATAACTGGAAGTTGCTTATCAAGGGTTTAGCCCAGCTTCTACATGTTGTTCCAGTATTTGCTTGCAGTGAATGTGGGGCTGTTCATGTAGCCAGTGCTGGTCACAACATTAGGGATTGCAATGGTCCAACGAATTCACAGCGGCGTGGTTCCCATTCATGGGTCAAAGGCACCATCAATGATGTTCTCATTCCTGTTGAGTCGTACCACATGTATGACCCGTTTGGGCGGCGCATAAAGCATGAGACTCGGTTTGACTATGAAAGAATCCCAGCAATTGTTGAGCTATGCATCCAAGCTGGAGTTGAGATCCCAGAGTATCCCTGTCGCAGAAGGACACAGCCAATCCGAATGATGGGAAAGAGAGTAATAGATCGAGGTGGATATGTTAGAGAACCTAGTAAGCCTTGCAGTTCAACATCATCATTATTATCCTCTTCACTATCCGAACTTGACACACTTGGTGCTTGTGAAAGGTATCCACCTCCCAGACCAGAAGAGATATCTAAGATAGCACAGGAAACGATGGATGCTTACGAAAAAGTGAGATTGGGGGTGACGAAGTTGATGAGGAAATTCACGGTGAAAGCATGCGGATATTGCTCTGAAGTGCATGTAGGACCATGGGGACATAGTGTAAAGCTGTGCGGAGAGTTCAAACACCAATGGAGAGACGGCAAGCACGGATGGCAAGATGCTCTTGTGGATGAGCTCGTTCCTCCAAACTATGTATGGCATGTGAGAGACCCTAAGGGAAATCCACTTACTGGAAATCTCAAGAGGTTTTATGGTAAAGCCCCTGCCTTGGTTGAGATTTGTATGCACAGCGGAGCTCAGGTTCCTAAATCCTACAAGGCGATGATGAGGCTTGACATTATTGTTCCTGATTCACAAGAAGTCGACATGGTTGCATAGGTCCTTGGACATGTTTATAGTAGAACACTGTTGTTTGGACAAAGAACTTCCAAGTATGGTTGATGATAGAACGAGTTGGCTTGTCAGCAAATAATATGGGTATGTCTGTGAGTTATCAAGTTTCTTTTGGCGTAGCTAGTGCGAAATGAATGTACATTGCTCTCTTCTTCGGTCAAACATGTACCAATGATTCAGAATCTGATTATATATCCAAAGTTCATAACAGGGTTTGGACAAAAACAAAAGACAATCTGATACATTTAGAATATAAATGTTCAGACCAACTTTTTCTTGTACATTACCGTCAAATGTGTTTCTTGTGGCGTACAGCCAGATTACCAATACATACCGACGAATTGACAATTGGATTTTGGGGCCACATTCATACACGTTGGATAAAACATGGATAGAGAAAGAGGATTCAAAGCAAATACAAATCAGGAGCGAGACAGCGAAACCGTGTAAGACTTGTTACTATACTTTAAGCTCTTCAGATGGCTTGATCGAAGTTGAGGACAGATCACTGCTCCGGGAATGCCAGACGCATCATTGTTTGTTTCTCCTGTGCCTTCTATGTTTCGAGACTCAGGGTCAGTTTTCTCAGGGACTTGTGGTAGACCAATGTTTAAGTTAACTAAGGTTGGCTCGGTCACAAAGCTGAATTCAATTCACAAAATGTTAGCATTCCCTAATAAAGACTAAAGTTTTTGGTTCAGTAAAGAGAAGAGATTTGCATCAACGAACCTGGCTTCATAATTTTGTCCAGCAGCACTCACATGTGCACAAATATTGCTAATAATCCACGGCGGAAGATATTCACCTCTAATCTCGACCGTGCAGCAACCTGTATGTTCTGCTCTTACCATCTCAGTGCACTTGATCTGGAGATCAAAGTAATCTCAAATTGTTACCATATCGAACAAAGGGGTCACGGCAAGAGAATCACAGACTACAGATCGAAGCAGCAAAGGTGTGAATATACCTCGGGAGAAGACAGTGCAGCATTCCGAAATGGCACTGGTGAATATAATACCGGAACATCTGCGGTGGGAAGAAATCCTAAAGAAGACCTACGACATAATTGAAAATCAATGCTTATATACATCTTTCGTTCACAAGATTTTCATTTGCAGAATATGCAAAATCTCATTTCCAAAAAATGTTCATACCCACCAATTTAACAGAAGATCATACAATCCTTGTACACTCTCATTTCCGACAAAAGCCAAGAAAGATTCTGGAGTATTATCAATGTTTGAGGCAGCACGCGCACGGTGAATCTGCATCCACTACAGGGGTTAGATATAAAAAAGGCCGATAATCTCCATACATAATAGCAGGTGGCTACACAGGGTTCATAACAGTGGAACATACACCTAGACAGATATATTTCTTGAATAGGTAACTAAAGGCACACATACCTGGCCAAGGTTCTGATTCTCTATCTCTGAGAGTTCAGCAAGATCTTCAGCAGTAATATGATCCATTTTAGTTTTGCAAAGAGGCATAGAGTAGCACACGTCCTGTAAAACATATTCAAAGCAAAGTTAGGAAAGTACTGACAACTGCTTGATTATAATAGAATAAGGTCTGCATAACATATAAGGGAAAGACAATTGATAATGTAATATATATATCTCTTGCTGTGTCAATTGTTGCTTAAACCATACAAGTTGCAGCACACTAATATGAGAGAAAAATATTAAGAATTGGTGAAACCTCAGAGAGAATGGAAGCACATCCAGCAATAAGTTGTTACAAAACAATTTAAGATGTTACAAAACAATTTAAGCACATCCAGAAGGGCAAAACAATTTCGAAATGCTACAAAACTGCGATTCATTTAAGGCTAGCCTCACTGACCCAAAAAGGACATTGTTTCTCTGGATTTGAGAAAAACAAAGTAAAGATGAGACGAGAATACAATTCCTACTAAAAGCAGCACCCTATCTTTAGTTTATGTGCAACTTGTGGCAGAACTTGAAATTCTGAAAATCCAATTAAAGAAGCAGTCAATCTAGGCACTTGTTCAGAATACCAAAACTGAAAATACCAATGTCATAATATATCAGCACGCTGTAGCATAGTTACACTAGTTTAAAAGTCTCAAGAAACACAAAACACAAACAATCTACGTAAACTAAATAAGGCAAAAGGTCTAACAATACTTAGGGAACATATCTTACATGGTCGTTAAGCATGGCCCTCAATCTTCTTGTTGACTGGGTGATATAGGCATTGCATGACCGTTTTACACGACCTGACTCACAGCTTCCAGTGAACATTGCCACAAAATGAGAAGTACAGACTACAAGACAAAATGCCGAATTAAGTTAAGTTTCATCTTAAGAGTACAGCGTATATATGATTTACAATAAGATAAATGAAACATGACTAAGAAACTGTGAATGAAAGTTCTGAATAGGAGTAAGGATCATTTGACTTTGATGCATCTTTGTCCAGATAGAATAGTAAAAGTAAGGTTTACACCCACTTCTTAAACAAAAAAATGTTAGTGGTATACAAACCACAGAAGGATCTATGTCTCTGCAGAAAAAAGTTAAACCTACAGCCATCTGTGTCACAGTTTTTAAACAGTACATGTTTCCAGTGCCATTGAAGTCAGCTTCATTAACCTGTGCGTTATACCAAAAGAAAAATCACATCCAAACCAATGAAAACTGCGATGGAATTACCATAAAATATTTTGCAGAGATTCTTCCGATACATAATATATAGACTTTGGAAAGCATCCTCCCATGCCAATTTTCGATTTTGTAGGAAATCAACTTCACCTAGAATAGCAAAATAAGTATCTCTATAAAATTCAGAAGGAAGATGACTGATAAGAAGTACAGCACAAGGAACCCTCATTAACAAACCTCTGTTTCCAGATGCTACCAGGGCTGACATGACAAAAGGTGGCAAGGTGGACTGAGGATAAACCCACGAGTGTAGCGACATGGAATTTAACACCTGAGAGACCACAGCGGATCCAGAACTACTACCATTATCTTGATTTAACACATTAGCGGACAGAGACTTCAGCTGTGGCATACCATTATAGGTGCTACCCATAAGTGACCTATGTAGCCTAGAACAACAATAGAATGAATCAAACTTCAGACACAAAACAAGACCAGCAGGTCGACATGATTTAATAAGAAAATAAAGATATTACTTCTGCCTGATAACAAAACATATTTTCATCTAGCATCATCAATACGTGGTGTGTAAGCTCCAATGGAAAATATTGAAAAGGAAAAATGTTTCGAAGATGAACCTCTTCCCATATAAACTAATAGAAGATGTCAACGAGGAATCACTATGATTCACCTAACCAACATATGAGTTTGTTATTATGACACAATGTTCAGGGGTATCAGTAATAGCTCAACTCACCAATTTAATGAAGCAGAGGAAACAAGTCGAGCATAAGTCTTCATGGAAAGGTCTAGAGGAATCTTTTGCCCAGGAACTTGGAACTCGGACATGAAATTTTCACTTAATGATGCAGTATCAGGTTTCCCAGTTACGGCGCCAGGATCAACCAGCAATGGTTCACAAGTGGCAAGTCCTTTCAGTGCTTTGTTCTGTTATAAGATGACATCAGTTTCACAAGGACCAAAAACCATAACCATCCGACAGTATGAAAGACTACCAAGTGAAATATACCATATCAATATCAGGCAAGCAGGATGATTCCTCACCCCTGGTTGAAAGTTCTGTAACACTGCAAAATATGCTCTGGCTACATCTCTCATTTGTTTGATGAGCTTCAGCCTTGATATCATCAGAATTTCCAGTCGAAGTATTATTCTTCTCACTGCTAAGACAATTAAAGCATTAACCTAAGTTAAAACACATTAAGTCAGCTTATTTCAAACAAATATTGCCTAAAGGATTTTACCGATTAAGTTGTCTTTTGTTGGCCGCAACATTTGAGAGTAAAGAAACATTGTTTAGACTGTTGAATTTCACTTCCGCACCATGTTCCTGTGGTAAAGACGAATAAATAAAAAGATGCATACTAAACTATAAAGCGTCTATTACATCATTTTTTCACAAAATCAAAGAAATCAATAATTAAGATCAGAGAGGCCGTGAACCTTAGAGTTTTCTTTGCCAGAGAGCATCCAAGGCTTTGCCTTTTTGACAGGATAGAGTTCATCCATACGCATCTCTATGTATCTTGGATTCTTGGAAAGTTCTTGTTTCTTGAGCCCATTTTCCCTCTCAGAACTACTGCCAAGATAATCTAGTAAGAAAGAAATAAGATAAAAAAACTTTGACGACATAATGATTTATACCTTTTGCAAGGGCGCAATGCATCAAAAGATTCTTTAGCTTGGTTCACAAAAGCAGTCCGTTTCAGTTGTTCTCCCTGTTTAGTGAGAATGGGTATTTATATGAACAATCTTTAAAGATAATATACAACACGACAAGGAATATACCGCAAAACGAAGAGAGGGAAGGAAACTTACTCTCAGTTCAGAGGGCGTCAACCTCTTCGCTTTTGGCGCAGCTTTGGACCCTCCACTGATCTGAAGTGAGCTACCGAAAGCACCTACTTTCGCCATTTCCGAAAAGTGCTGTGCACTTGATCCTCCCTTTCACCTATTCAAATTCTTTCACAAAAATCATATCAGTTATTTAATAAAGAAAACATATCAGTAAATCTGAGGCACCATTGGGTCTTTTATAATCCCATCCTAATTCCATGTACCAGCAATACAAATCGATCCGATTTAAAATTATAAACCCTAAAAAAACACTATGAACTCTAGGAATCGATGAATAGTACCAACGAAGGAACTTACAAGCGAAGCATCTAATTACAAACATAAAACCGAGATAGAGATATGAACATACTCGACACGCTCGACGGTTAATCTCTTAGCGATGAAAGCATAAAAGCCCAGCGGCGTAGCGAAAGCAAAATCGAAGTCGACGATTACGAGCTCGTCGTGGTTTGAATCTACACGTCGACGCAGGCTGAGGGTTTTTTGTCCATTACTCTCTCTTTTGTGTATTTAGGGTAAGAAAAAAATTGGTGGAAGTGAGATTGGAGGGAAGAGGAAAAGGCGTGAAATCGGAAGATATTTAAAAATTTTGGTGAAAAAATATTTAGAATTCCCTCCTGTTATATATTTGTAACAGTAGAACTAACGCCGTTAGTTACATAACGTTGACGGTGACGAATATAACGCCGTTAGTTACATAACGTTGACGGATATCATTGATCGGATAACAAATATAAAAACCAATTGAAACGTAAACATCCGGTTTCCCGATAAAATTTCAAATCCGATACAATCAGTTAAACCGGATTGAGCTCCCTCTGCAAAATTTTGAGTAGTAGCCAACTTGGTCGAATCATATCACCTAACCTAAGCCACCAGATTGAATGCTCAAAATCACTTCAACAACACTTCCGATGTCACTTGGTTTTATAACAACAAATCTAAATGTTTTGCCACGAAATAAAAAGATTACCTCTCTAACCTCGACAATTACACATAATCAAGAATCCTTAGTCTCTAGAACATACATCTTTCTCATATTACACATCCTACATCTCTACCTAAAGGGTAACAAAACACAAGCAAGAGCCTCCACTCCATTGAGCCACTTCAGCCTATACTTCTCTTGAAGCCTGCCAATTGTTTTCACCTGAAACACAAAATCTAACAACCATATTTAGATCCAAATTCAGTTTACAACCCCTAAGAAAGAAAGTTTATATATGCCAATTTTAAGACAAAGAAAATAGACACACAACAAGCAAAGACATGGCCTGATTAATTTGTGGTCGTGTATCTCTTAATTGCTAGCTTGAATCCAACAGGGTGCTGTGCATATATCAAATTCTACTTGGTCCTACTCCTACTTATGTGAAAAAGTACAAACCTTTGATATTAATACCGTAATCAAACAAAACAAAAACTATGCATCCAGAGGAACTGACACACCAACAAAATAGGGGGGCAATGAAGCAGATTTACCTGAACCAAAACTCCATCTAAGAGGGAGGACATAGTGCTGCATCCTCCTCGCCTAAAGACACAACATAAGGCTGAACTTTGAATGTTTCAGTAATTGT
Source organism: Lepidium campestre (assembly GCA_009757365.2). NCBI lineage: Eukaryota > Viridiplantae > Streptophyta > Magnoliopsida > Brassicales > Brassicaceae > Lepidium > Lepidium campestre. The sequence goes on along the minus strand of WJSH01008715.1, from coordinate 109,014 downwards.
ATAACTGAGCTCATACTTCACAGACTTTGTCCCAAATATATTGATTCTTCCTACGCTGTTGTAAGCAATCTCGGCATCAGCACCCTTCTTAAAAACTACTCTAGCCCGGTGTTTCTCCGTGTCAACTTCAGACTGCGACTCATTTATAGGTCCGAAATGCCTGAACATTTTACTCAGACTCTTCTCAGGAGGTATGGTATCCGTTTCAGAAAAGTTCATTATAAGCTCAGCTGGTGCATTCTCATCAAAGTTTGCCGGCTTCTCTGAGGCTGAATTAGGAATACTGATCTGAGTCTGTCGTCTTCTGTATGGTCGGCGAGTCCTTTGAACCTTAGCAGGTTTCAATTCAACTGGCACAATTTGATAACTTCCTCTGTCAGTAGGTGGCGTTTGCTCTTCACCACCATTATGGATCAACCTGTCAGTCCAGTATGTGTCACCCATTTCCTCAAACTCAAATGCTTCGGTTCCTGCTGCATTAGAATTGGATAGTTTAACTCTTTTACTGCTCACATTTTCTGCGGTAACTTGCTGAGAAGCCAATGAGTTTCGGAAATCTAAGAAAAAACCATTAGCAATGTCAGATACAATGTCCTCTTTTACAGGATCTGTTGCTGCACAGTGAAGCTGCGATACAAAACTCTCAACGTCAAGAGTTTCATCACCAAAGTTACTACCCTTAACAACTGAAGGAGATCCTGCCATCTGACTAGCAGCTCTGGCTATGCATGCACCGATCTTGAAGGATGCTCTTTGAGCAAACGAGGCTTTCGCCACTGAAACAGTCTTTCTACCTTCCCCTGGTGAATCCTCACTCAGTACATCAGCCTTTACTTTCGTACCATTGGTTTTAATACCAGAACCAGCTTCATCATCAGCAAAATCAAAATTGTTGGAATTTTCTTCCATTTCTGTATCTTCCTTTTGATTTGGATCTTCATCAGAACTATCATCTTCCTCTCTCCTTTTATCTTGATGATTTGCAGTTTCCTCATCTAAGCATTGATGATCTTTAACTTCTTGGTTTTCGACAGATCCCATAATTGCAT